>JWPT01000043.1:0-241727 GCA_000812245.1 Onygena corvina | reverse complement strand
GTCTTCGCTGTCTTCACTGTCTTATTGTCCTGGTGAAAAGCGCCGACTTCCCGATTGGGCGCCTGCGCCTCACCGGCCAATCACAGCGCGCGTCGCACTGAGTCAGCCGCTAAACCGCTTTAGGAACCGCCTGAGGCGAAAAACTTCGAGCTAACTTCGTCCTCAAGCGCAAAAGACGGCGAGAACGCAGACATCACAACCTCCTTGTCCTCCGCCAGACCAGCCCTGACCCCCAGCATCACCCAGGATATATCGCGTCTCTGCATCGCGGTATCTCTGTCGGCCACCTCGTCCCCTCTTCCAGCCCGTTACCACGCTTTTGTGCGCTCAGACTCCGACGTTCTAGAGCGTCACAGAAAAGGTCCAAGGCGCCCTCGGGCAGGGTCTGCCAACGGCCGACAGGCCATCCACGGCCATCAGCTCCATCAAATACGCTGTCATTTCCGACTCAGCAGCCCGTCGCCGCCTACTAGCTGACGTGATATTCTCCCTTGCGCGTCGTTGACGTGGAAGCCGCAGTCACCGAATCTCCTCTCACACCAGCCGATTTCCCTTTTTCTCACCAACTCACGCCTCACCTAGCCCAGCGTTTTCGGTCGCGGAAATCACACCGCAACCATGTCTTCCGTTCGATTCCCATACTCAAAGGCGCAGTTGCGCACCATCAAAGAGATACAGTTCGGCCTTCTCTCCCCGGAAGAGATCAAACGGATGAGCGTGTGCCATGTCGAATATCCGGAGACTATGGTTAGTCGCATTTTTTTAAATTACCAAATCCAGCGTGCAGACTGCCTTTTCCATCGCATACATGCTAATATATGCCCTGTAGGATGACCAACGGCAGCGACCACGTGAAAAGGGTCTTAATGACCCCCGTCTCGGAACTATCGATCGCAACTGGCGATGTGCAACCTGTGAGGAGGGCATAAATGATTGTCCAGGTCACTTTGGCCATATTGAATTATCAACTCCGGTTTTTCATATTGGTAGGATGCTTGATCCTGGCAGTAGAATTTGCACGGGTCTCTCAAGAGCTAACACTTGTACCACTAGGTTTTTTGACCAAAATCAAGAAACTATTGGAAACTGTCTGCCACAACTGTGGAAAGATCAAAGCCAACGCGGTTAGTCAATCCTAGTGGGATGGCAAATCAGGAGTACGGCCTGTATGCTGACGTGTTTAACTATTCAGTCTGATCAAAAGTACATGGATGCCCTTCGTTTCCGCGATCCGAAGAAACGGTTCGACGCTATCTGGCGGTTATCGAAAGACAGTCTGATCTGTGAAGCCGACCCGCCCGAAGACGATGACCCTTTCGCAAAAGAGAGCTCGAAACCCGTCAAGGGCCACGGTGGCTGCGGAAACGTCCAGCCTCAAGTTCGGAAAGAAGGAATCACGTTGATGGGCACATGGAAACCAAGCAAGATGCGCGACATGATGGACGATAACGAAATTCAGCAGCCCGAGAAGAAGCAGATCACGCCCCAGATGGCCTTGAACATCTTTAGGAACATCTCGGAGGAGGATGTTCGGTTAATGGGATTGAGCAACGACTACGCCAGACCCGAGTGGATGGTCATTACTGTGCTGCCTGTTCCGCCGCCCCCAGTCCGGCCAAGTGTACTTGTCGGTGGCAGTGGTACTGGCCAACGTGGTGAGGATGATCTAACGTACAAGCTCGCAGAAATCATCCGCGCCAATCAAAACGTTACCAGATGCGAGCAGGAAGGTTCTCCGGAGCATGTAGTCCGCGAATTTGAGTCTCTGCTACAATATCACGTGGCCACATACATGGATAACGATATTGCCGGCATTCCTCAGGCAATGCAAAAGTCCAATCGTCCTGTGAAGGCCATCCGTGGTCGACTAAAGGGAAAAGAAGGCCGTCTTCGGCAGAATTTGATGGGCAAGCGTGTCGATTTTTCCGCCCGTACCGTCATTACCGGTGATCCGAATCTTTCTCTCGATGAAGTCGGTGTCCCCATCAGTATCGCACAGACTTTGACGTACCCTGAGGTCGTCACGCCTTACAATATCCACCGTTTGGGCCAGCTTGTGGACAACGGCCCAGATGTCCATCCAGGTGCACGTTATGTCATCCGCAGCTCTGGAGAACGCATTGATCTTCGACACCACAAAGGCGGTGGTGGCCGAAACTTCCTGCAGTGGGGATGGAAAGTTGAGCGTCATCTCGTCGACGGTGATTACATTCTCTTCAACCGTCAACCCTCTCTTCATAAGGAATCCATGATGAGTCACCGAGTCCGTGTCATGCCGTATTCGACTTTTAGACTTAATCTGTCTGTCACAACGCCGTACAATGCTGATTTCGACGGCGACGAGATGAACTTGCACGTTCCACAGAGTGAAGAGGCCCGAGCAGAACTCAACCAGCTGTGTCTGGTTCCACTCAACATTGTATCTCCGCAGAGAAACGGTCCGCTCATGGGTATCGTTCAAGATACTCTTTGTGGAATTTACAAGATTTGCCGACGAGACGTATTCCTAACCAAGGAGCAAGTCATGAACGTCTTATTGTGGGTACCCGACTGGGATGGCGTTCTTCCCCAACCCGCAATCCTCAAGCCTCGCCCAAAATGGAGTGGAAAGCAGATGATCAGTATGGTTCTTCCTTCTGGCCTTAACCTTCTTCGTGTGGACCGTGACGGATCACCTCTATCGGAAAAATTTTCACCTCTTAACGATGGGGGTGTTTTGGTCCACGGTGGTGAACTGATGTACGGAATGTTTTCCAAGAAGACAGTCGGTGCTACGGGTGGTGGTGTTGTTCATACCATCTTCAACGAGTACGGGCCTGATGTTGCTATGAGCTTCTTCAACGGTGCCCAGACCGTGGTGAACTATTGGCTTCTACACAATGGTTTCAGTATTGGAATTGGTGATACAATCCCTGATCTGTCAACCATCCAGAAAATTGAGAATGCAGTTCGTATACGAAAGGAGGAGGTTGACTCGATCACTGCCAGCGCTACGGAGAATACTCTTGAGGCTCTTCCAGGTATGAATGTGCGAGAAACCTTCGAGAGCAAGGTGTCACGTGCACTCAACAACGCTCGTGACGAAGCTGGTACAGCAACAGAGAAGAGTTTGAAAGACTCGAATAATGCTGTCCAAATGGCTCGATCTGGTTCCAAGGGATCCACCATTAACATTTCTCAAATGACAGCTGTTGTTGGACAACAATCTGTAGAGGGAAAACGTATTCCGTTCGGGTTCAAATACCGAACCCTTCCTCACTTCACCAAGGATGACTATTCTCCAGAATCTCGTGGGTTTGTCGAAAACTCCTATCTCCGTGGCCTGACTCCTACCGAATTCTTCTTCCACGCAATGGCGGGTCGTGAGGGTTTGATTGATACCGCTGTCAAAACTGCCGAAACCGGTTACATCCAGCGAAAGCTTGTCAAAGCATTGGAAGAAGTCATGGTCAAATATGATGGGACCGTCCGCAACTCCTTGGGAGATATTGTCCAGTTTCTATATGGAGAAGATGGCCTTGATGGTCAATGCATTGAAAATCAACGTGTTGATGTTATCAAATGCTCAGACGAACAATTTATGAATCGTTTCCGCGTTGATGTGATGGATCCAGAGCGTCTACTCTCACCTGACATTTTGGAGCAAGCAACGGAGATCGCTGGCGACATTGAAGTGCAGAAGCATCTTGACGAGGAGTGGGAGCAGCTGTTGAAGGATCGCGCATTCTTGAGAACTGTGGTAAAGGAAGACGACGAAATGATGCAACTGCCAATTAACATTCAGCGAATTCTGGAATCCGCGAAGACAACATTTAGAATTCGTGATGGTACGATCAGTGATCTTCATCCTGCCGAAGTTGTCCCACAGGTCAGGCAGCTGCTAGATCGTCTCCTTGTTGTTCGTGGAGATGATGTGCTTTCCTGCGAAGCTCAAGAAAATGCAACGCTCTTGTTCAAGGCACAACTCCGTTCTCGACTTGCCTTTAGGCGCTTGGTCGTGGAGTATTCTCTTAACAAACTCGCCTTCCAACATGTTCTCGGGGCCATTGAAAGCAGATTCGGAAAAGCTGCTGCAAACCCGGGTGAAATGGTCGGCGTTCTTGCTGCCCAGTCCATCGGAGAGCCTGCCACTCAGATGACACTAAATACTTTCCATTTCGCTGGTGTCTCCTCAAAGAACGTTACTCTCGGTGTCCCACGTCTTAAGGAAATTCTTAACGTGGCCACTAATATCAAGACACCATCCATGACTGTCTACCAGCCTGCAGAGCGCCGTATGGATAAAGAATCAGCTAAACAACTCCGAAGCATTGTTGAGCACACCAGTCTACGATCAGTGACTGAATCCACAGAAATCTACTATGATCCTGACATCCAATCCACAGTCATCGAAAATGATGTTGACATGGTTGAGTCATATTTCATCATTCCCGAGGACGTTGCGGACGATTCTTCACGACAATCTAAATGGTTGCTCCGTATCATCCTTAGTCGACCGAAACTACTCGACAAGGGTCTTACCGTTCAGGATGTTGCTACAAAGATCAAGGAAGCTTATCCTCAGGATATTGCTGTGATTTTCAGTGATAACAACGCGGACGAGCAGGTTGTCCGTATCCGTCAAATTCAAGACCCAAAACAAGATGAAGACGACGACACTGAGTATGATGTCACTCTCAAGAAGTTAGAGAGTCATTTGCTTGACACTCTTACGTTACGTGGAGTACCAGGCATCGACCGTGCGTTCATCAACGAGAAATCTCGCACCCGAGTCTTAGAGGACGGCTCCCTACACCAGAGCAGCAGTGATCCCCAATGCAAGGAGTGGGTGCTGGAAACTAGCGGGTCAGCCCTTGCAGACGTCTTAGCTATCCCTGGCATCGACGCCACTCGCACATACTCGAATCAGTTTGTCGAGATTCTTGAAGTCTTCGGAATTGAAGCCACACGGACTGCCCTACTTAGAGAGTTAACTCAGGTGCTTGCTTTTGATGGTTCCTACGTGAACCACCGTCATTTAGCCCTACTCGTGGACGTTATGACTGCTCGAGGGTTCCTTATGGCTGTGACTCGACATGGTATCAATCGTGCAGACACTGGCGCTTTGATGAGATGTTCGTTCGAAGAGACTGTTGAAATCCTTCTGGATGCCGCAGCCTTTGCTGAGCTAGATGACTGCCGTGGTGTGTCTGAAAACTTGATACTCGGTCAAATGGCACCCGCAGGAACGGGCGAGTTTGACGTCTACCTTGACCAGTCAATGCTTATGGGCGTTGTCTCAAACAACGCAGGTCTAGGTGCAATGGGTACTGAAGCCAAAGGAATGTTATCTGACGGTGCTGCCACCCAGTACGACAGTGGTTCCCCGATGCAAGAGAACATGTACATCAGCTCTCCTGATCCAGATTCGCAATTCTCGCCCGTCAGGCAGGCTGGATCAGAAAACTCTATTGGTTTCGCGGATTACCAGCCCCCGAGTTATGGCGGATTCAGCCCACATGAGCCGAGAAGCCCTGGCGGTGGTTATTCTCCCAGCAGCCCTTTCAACACAAGCCCAACTTCACCCGCTTATTCTCCATCTTCGGGTTACTCTCCCACATCCCCGGGTATGAGCATAACCAGCCCACGCTTTATTTCTTCTCCGGCATTTTCGCCTGCGAGCCCATCTTTTGCCCCGACTTCCCCTGCCTATTCGCCAACTTCTCCCGGATACGGCCATGCTCAGTCCCCCACATCACCTTCCTACTCGCCCACATCTCCGGGCTTCTCTCCAACTTCTCCTAGTTATAGCCCCACGTCTCCCAGCTTCAGCCCAGCGTCGCCTGTGTTTAGCCCAACGTCGCCCAGCTATAGTCCAACTAGCCCGGCGTTAGGTGGAGGAACTGGTAGGCATTTATCGCCAACCTCCCCTACATCCCCAAAGTACACACCAACCTCTCCCGGATGGTCTCCTACCAGTCCAGAAGCCTATTCTCCTACTTCTCCAAACTTTTCTGGGTCTCCAACCTCTCCAGGTGGGCCGACATCTCCTGGCTATAGCCCGACGTCCCCTACCTTCAACCCAACGTAAGTGTTGTTCTGCAATTGCTAGTTTTAATATAGTGCTAATCTTCCATTAGATCCCCCCGTCAATAGACGCTCGTCTCGCGCGATCTACTTCCTTTCGAAATTTCTATGCAACTTTGCCTTTGTACTAATATCATATCTTTCACTTCTATCCCCCCGTTGCTTTACCCAACACACTGTTGGTTAATTCTTTTCCATCGGATCTGGCGCCCTGTACCAAATCGTTTGATCTTTCAAAGTTCCTTGTCAGAATGACCAAAAATATCACTTTCACCCGTCAGTTATTTTTGAAATTGTATTTCCCCTTTCCTTAGTTACGTCTACCTCGTTTTCGATTCTTCGACTTTCTGGACAATCTTCTTATCTGTCCGGGACTCCCGCCATTTTTTTTCCTTGTTGAAGAGCGAAACCAAACCCTTGACAGACAGAAGAGTCAAAAAAATGAAGGAAGACCTGACGACAATAGATTGTTATTGGGCACCTCATAATATAGCATGGCGTTGGTGTTGCTTTGCTTGCGGCTTGTTTGGTTTCCTGCGTTTTTGTACTTGATGTATCCAGACAAATTTGCTATACTAGTTTAAAAAAACAACAATAAAAACAAGATTTGATACCTTCATTGAGTCCCATTATATCCGTCTTTTCTACCCTTTGCAATGATCCAGAGATCTTTTGCGGTTCATCGGTGGAAAATCAGTCTATGCACGTGACCATCACCGCGCGCGCCGAACAAAAAAATTAATGGGAATGAATCGCTGTTTCGACGCAATCTTGATAGAACTACAAAAGGGCTTCTTGTTGAATCATGCTGCTAGTCTTACGATACGATTCAAAAGCCTTCTAACCTAATATTATGATCAAAAGCAGCTATCTATTCTATGTCCTATTGTTGAAGCCTTTCTAAAGATTCCCCATCGAGACCATTGCGCGGAATGGATCCTCAAGCCTACCTCATGAGCCAAGGCTGGTCAGGCCCAGGGAATCCATTGAATCCTGCCAGGCGGCCTGGAAGCCACGGCGGACTTGGGCTGACGAAACCGATCCTCGTTGCGCGAAAACGGAATACTCACGGTGTTGGAAAGAAAACAACTCATGATCACACAAACCAATGGTGGCTTCGAGGATTTGAGGAAGCACTACGCGGTATTGGTACCGATGGGAGCTCTACACGGCCTATTGTGAATTCGACAGCGCCTACTCCAACCAGCGAGCTTTACAAATTTTTCGTACGGGGGCAAGGACTTGCAGGAACCATTACACACCAGCGAGAGAACGAAACTCAACGATTGCCAAGCTCAAGCTCAAAGAGCTCCATTGCGCCGACTAAAATCGAGTCACTAGATGAGAAGAAGAAAAAGAAGAGAAAACGAGAAGAGAGGACAGAAGAGACGCTTGCGAATGACTTAAACACGCAGTTAAAGAAGAAAAAGCATAAGAGATCGAAAACTAAATGCGACGATCTCGACGAAACACCCTCTTGCTCTCCTTCCGGAATTGCGACCCCACCCAACGAAGAGGACTCCAAATCACATATAGACGATAAAGTATCCGAGAAGCGGAAAAGAAAGGAGGGGAAAAGGAAACGGGAAAAACATGCGGAGGAGCTTCTAGAGCTTAAATCTAGTGGCGCCAGCGACGAAATGTCCACGAAAGATGATTCTCAAAAACGAGGAAAGGATATGAAAAAGGCGGCTAAGACAACTCCTCAAGGGGAAAGTGGAGAGAAAAATAAGAGCACAAAAAAGAGCAAGAAGGATAAAACCAAATCCAACAAATGATAATTATAATATTTGCATGAACAATGAAAGAGCAATCGAATACGACCGGTAATGCTATTTGGCAATAGGAGTCCGCCCAACGTTATGTTCATTGGGCAAAATCACCCATAAATAATATTGCATGTATATAGAGAGTTTTGACACGAGATAGATACCCCTTTGCAGCTCGCGCAATACATCAAAAAGAATGTTTCATCAACTACTGCTGGGAAGCCTTCCCGGTGTATTCGATAATAACCAAGGTCGACGTTCCCAGAATTCATCTTTGATAATATCAACATGGGCAACTGCTACATCAGCCTTTCTTCGAAGTTTCCGCTGCTTTTCGAGCTGGGTTTTGGACAACTTTGCGTCTTCCCTCATCAAGTCCTCATTCATACTAGCCTCTGTGTTCTGCCTTGTATTCTGGGGGTCTTTGCTTCCTTCCAGTTCGTACTGTTATACGTTATTTTAGATAACATACTCTTTAAGTGTCATAGTATTCTGGAACTAACTCACATCACGAAATAGAACGCTACCTTTCTTGAATATCGCCAGCTCATTATTGTAGTTTATCCCAAATCTCGAAAAGAGTATCTCGTTTTTATCCGACGAAACTGTTCCCTAGAGATAGGAGAATTTAACGTCAATTTCTCCAAGCGTAATGTTTCACACGGAAGGATGATCGGTAAAATAGAAGCTACCTTTAGTTCTTGCTCTGCATCCTGATTGCTCATTCCACCCCGCTGTATCATGTTCCAGAATGTCGTATTATATAGATTATTGATGTGACCTTCTGGAAGTTAGCATGCCATGGACACTTTCAATTATCAATCAAATGCGAATATCTCACAATCAACCTGCCTCCAGCTCATGTAATCTCTTAGATTCTTTATGCTGGGATACTGTACTGCCCTCCCATCGAATGTGGGGAGAAAAGAAGGCTCTAAAGGCGTGTCGTGAAAAAACAGGTTCCAGTTAAAGATATAATATGCAGTGAAGGTCGATACAATAGTCGAAACGAGTTTGCTATATATCATCAGAATCAGCAATCTCACCACGAACCCTCCAATCACGGAGAGGTAATTAGGGATGGGGATAAATCGCACCTGCTCCTTCGTTCAAAGAGCTCACAAGTTGGATGGAAAGCAAAACTGATTTTGAAGATGAAGATGTCAGCTTCCAAGCATGATATAGTGTGTTAAGAATTCACAGTACCTAAATTCATCGCTGACGCCATACGCCATGACTAGGTCGGGAATATCTTTCATGACAGCCTGTGCGGCTACATTCATCAAATCAAGTGCCCTAAGGTCATTGGGCTTCACGAAACAGTATTTATCTGAGAACCTGATCGATAGTTAGTTAGCCATGACAGACTAATTTGTCCCTAGGCATCTAGAAGTCACTTCAGCGGTATTTAAAATACTGTGATAAAGTGTCCCAAATCTGGGATTCGAGAAGAACTTGTAGAACTGGAAGGCATAGATATTAGCCTAGGGCATACTAACTTGTGGAATCCACGTCCATCGATACGAATGACAATCCAGGTGCTTGGCAGCAGTATGTCGCTTTGCTCAAAATTCTTGACATATTCATATCTGAGCAAATATTGTGTTAGCTCCACGTCACCGCATGGGAGAATGAGACCATACTTTGAGTTTGCCATTCTGTATAGGTCTTGGGTGTTCGCTACGTTTTGTCAGAGTGTAGTCCAATACTTGTAGATATTAGTTTGAAATTGGTACTTTATGCATGTAACACGATTGTGGCTGACCCATCTGAAAGGAGCTTAGCCGGGGCACGTGCCTATCACGTGCTCCACAAATATCTTATATTGTATTTGGCCCCTAGACCCCTATATATCTAAAGTAATAATTAGTCTAAATATAAACTAGTATTATATTACGCGTTTCCCTTAGCTTCTCTATATAAGAGTATTATATTCTAATATTCTAATTATTCTTTACTATTAATTAGTTAGCTAGAATATATTATAATAACTACTTTACTATAATAACCTTCTAATAATCTATCTAATCTATAGAATAACTAATATAATATATTTTATTTAAATATCTACTATAGTAGTACTAATAATATAATAAATATAATAATAAATATAATCTAGAAGCTAATTAACTATATTAAGGGGCTTAAGGAGTACTTATTAGAGTAAAGTATTTAAATTAATACTCTATATAGCCTCCTTACTAACTATACTAATATACCTCTACTACTAACCTTATCTCCCTCTATAACTAAAAAGGAATACTATATTAAACTAAAGGAGCTAAAACTCTATAATAGATCTATAAATATATACTTTTAGCTTATAGATATTAATAATTAGCTATATAAATAGAAGATCTATAGTAATACCTTCTAAGTTATTTATATAATTAGCTATTTATTACTACCTCTATACTAATATATCTAGTATATATAGCTTAAAAAGAATATTTATATAATAAATTAGTCTATACTTAAAACTTAGCTTTAGAATAATTACTCTATTCTAAATACTACTCTCGATATAGAACTTTAAATAAATACTCTATATATATACTTTAAGGAGTCTATCTAGTTATTCCTTATCTAATTTAAGACCCTACTTATTAACTTTAAGTAGAATAATACTACTATTTACTTAATATTCTACTTAAAGCTTACTAAATAGATCCTTAACTATATTATCTAGATCTACTTTAATAATTAATTAGTAATCTTTATTCTCTAGAAAAAGACTATATTAAAGACTAAATAGTACCTTACTATAATATAATAGCTTTTATATTTTACTATAATAGTATATTCTAAATCTAGAGTCTAATTCTAGTAATTCTCCCCTAGTACTACTATATTAAAGATAAAGAATCTAATAATTTTTAATACTAACTACTAAATCTACTACTATAGTAGCGCCTATATTTAGTATAGTAAGACTAGTTATTTTATAGCTATATACTATATTTATCTTACTATATCTAGCTAGAAACTACTTATCTAGAGTTATTAACTAATCTATATCTAAATACCCTCTATATTAACTTACTATAACTCTACTCTCTACTTATAAATAGTATTACCACGCTCCCCTAAGTATTAATTAAAAAACTAATTACTATATATATTAGAATAAACTTATATATAAAGGAGTATACTATTCTATCTAACTTACTTTCTAATATATTATCTTCTAAAATATCTATAGAATCTATTATATATTATTTATTTATTATTTATTATCGCGACTCTATTTACTATACTATACCGTTCTTTATTAATTCTAGTTTAATATATAACTTTATTATATCTTCTACTACTTTAACCTTAGGTACTAAGAAGATATCTATAAAACTATTAGCTATAACTAATATATTCTATATTAAATTCTACTCTACCTCTAATTATATTTTCTATATTCTAATAATTAGTTATAATAACTATTATTACTACTACCTCTTCTAACTAATTAATATACCCTTCCTAATTATACTAAATCTACTATAGCTTAAGTATAAAAATCTACTAATTATAGACTAGAATACTACTACTCTAGAACTATCTAATATACTAACTATATATAACTCTACTAATATAATAACTAATAATAATCTATCTAAAGACTATAGCATCTCTATAATTACTTAGCTTTAAAAATCTACTATTAATAGAGATACCTCTACTATACTCCCTCCTAAACTTAATAGTTTCTAAAATATATTTAATAAAGAGATTACCTACTAATTACTATCTCTATATAGACCTTCTATAGATCTAGAGATTAATCTTAAGCTAGATATTAAGCTACCTTAGACTAAGCTATATAATATATTAGAAGTAGAACTCGATTATCTAAAAGGCTACCTTTAGAAAAAAATTGCCTAAAGTTATATCTAGTTCTCTAAATTATATATCTACTTACTAGTTATATTTATAGCTAAAAAGAATAGTATTAAGTACTTTTATATTAACTATTATAAGTTAAATATAGTTATAATATATAACTACTATACTATTCTATCTATTAACTAAATATTAGAATAATTTAGAGGTATTAGATAGTTTATAAAGCTAGATCTAATTAATATATATTATCTAATATAGATTACTAATAGCTATAAATATCTAATAGTCTTTATTATATAATATAATAACTTTAAATTCCTTATTATACCCTTTAGTCTAATAAATATCTCTATAAACTTTTAGAAGTATATTAATATAGTACTTCTCCCTATTATTAATAACTTTATTATTATTTATCTAAATAATATTATTATCTATATAAAGTACCCTAATAAGGCCTACTATTAAAAATATATATATAAAGTACTATTACTTTTTTAAGATAGTAGATTTATTTATAATTTACTAAAATACTACTTTTATATTCTAAAGGTTAACTTTATAGAGTATATTCTTAGAAGTAATAGTATTAAAATAGATTTAGAATATATTACTATAATACTATAATAGTCTAGACCTTAGTTAATCTAGAATATAAGGGAATTTCTTAATTTTTATAACTTCTATAGATATTTTATTTATATTTATAGTTATACTACTCTACTACTTATAAATCTCTTAAAAGCTCTATTGATCTTCTTCTAGAATAATAATATTTAGTATAGCTTTAATACTCTTTACTAAGCTTTTATAATAGCTCTACTCTTTATATTTTATAATCTAATCTACTAGAATAATATCTATTATAATATAAGTAGATTTACTATTATAGATATTCTAATCTAATACTAGGATAATAACTATCTATACTCTATTATATTTTATAGTTAAAAGCTAATCAATATAAAGAGGAACTATACTATATATAATTAAGAACTACTTATAATTATCGCTACTATAAAGTATTAGTATTACTTTCTATAGAGTAATTAGGAATTAATTATCTTTATTAACTATAGTAACTTATAACCCTTTTTTAATATAAAGATTCTTACCTAATAGTAAGTCTACTAGATCTAATATCTAGATAAGTTTAATCTCTAGATTATATATAAATTAGACTCTTCTAACTCTACCAATAGTCTATTTTACTATCTAAATTACTAACTCTATTTAGTAGAGATAACTAAGTTAGAAAATATTCTATATACTATAATATTATAGAGCTATATAGTTATTTATACTAAGTATATTACTATTATTATCTATATATTAGAATACTATATATATTATAATCTCTAATCTAATAATAGAATAAACTTTATTACTATCGATTTTACTACTAATATAAACTTATTTAACTTCTTTAAATTCTAACTCTCTCTAATTAATAAAATCTATACTACTATATTTAAAGACTTTAAATCCCTTATTAACTCTAATAATTTAGAAGACTAAACTATTAATAATAGTCTTCTATTCTATAAGAAAAAGATTATTATATTTAATATTGCCAATCTCTACTAATAGATAATATATATAATATATAATTTACTAATAATAGATTATTTTAGTATCTACTAAATCTAAAAACTACTACTCTATTAGTTCTATTAGAGAATAGTCTAGAAGAATATTCTAGTATATATCTAATTCTATAAGACTTATATCTAATATAAACCTCTATTCTATACCCCTCTAGGCTAATTTATATTAATATCTATCCCGTTCTATCTATAGAAATATATTATATTTAACTTTATTTTAGATTTACTACCCTTTTATTCCCTTACTAATAGAATATCTAAATAACTCTCTAATAATCTAATCTATAATATAATATTAGTATTTATTAATAAATTCTTAAAGATAATCTACTATACTCTAGTTAAAAAGGAGATCTTAGTAATCTAATTAGTCTATATTCTAGTCTATAATATTATATATTTATATAAAATACTAAGTATACTAATCTCTAACTATAATTATCTTTTTACTAGTTACTTCTAGTATTATTTATTAATTATAATATAATATAACTATTAGATAAGTACTATAGCCTATCTATAAACTAATAGCTAGATAAAATACTAAAATTATACTATAGAGGTTTATTTATATACTTTTTTAAACTATTTATAAGATAACTAAGTAGATCTTCTCTCTTTAGCTAAATTTATATTTAATAATACTATCTATTCTATAATAGATAATATCCCCTTCTTTATTAATAATACTAATTACCCTATAATATCTAACTTAGCTAATCTCCTCTATACTAAAAAATAGTCTAAAATTAAATCTCTAACTAAGAGAATTAAAGAAATAAAGGACTTTACTAAGGAAAGCCTACTTTATTTATAGAATATTATATAAAGGTAGAGGATAATAAAACCTTATAAATTTATAGAGAGTAATATAGTATAACTAAATATAAAGAATATTAAAATATAAAGATCTAATAAGAAGCTTAATTATAAGTTCTTAGAACTATTTAAAATCTATAAAAAGATTAAAATATAGATCTACTATCTAGACCTTTTATAGTTATTTTAGATTTATAATATATTCTATATATCTCTACTATAGCTTTATAAAATAACTAGATATACTCTACCCCTATAATTTAATAAAAAGGTTTCTAATAGAGAGGTTTATAAAGTTTTAAATTTAAAATAATACTATAATAAATATCTATAATATAGAGTCTAATAGAAGAGATCTCTAATATATACTAATAACTAGTATATATTAGAGTAGATCTCTAATACTAACTAATTTATCTATTAGTACTATCTATACTATCTACTCTACCTCTTACTAATAAACTATTCTACCTCTATAGACCTATTAACTATTTAAAAGATCTAATATAATCTAACCTTATATAACTTATAACCTATAGTAGCTATATACTATATTATATATATTTTATAGCGACTATATATCTTATTATATATCTCTTATATAGAGAATAATAACTATAGAGAAGTATATAGTAGATAATAACGGCACCTTAGTATAGTCTCTTAATATATATAATAGATAGTACCTTATTCTAGTATAGTCCCTTAGTTACTTTCTATAGACTAGCTTATTAGTAAGAGGGTTCGATAGATAGTAGTAGAATAAAAGGAGCTTAGCTAGGGTATATATCTATTATATACTCTATAAATATCTTATATTGTATTTGGCCCCTAGGCCCCTATATACCTAAAGTAACAATCAGTCTAAATACGAACCAGCACTACGTTACGCGTTTCCCCTGGCTTCCCCGTGTAAGAGCATCGCATTCTAACACCATCGGAGTGGGGATTAGTCATATTTGATAGTAATTCTTTAGATGGGAATTCCTATGCGCTACAAAGCTCGAAATGGCCTAGCTATGGTAGAATATAAATGTCAAAACGTGAATTCTACCTCAAAAGCTATATATCATACATCTTCAGACATTGATTCATCTCCAGCTTCGCTCGTCATCCCACTAGACTCGCTGAGGGCCTTATCCGCCTTTCTCGATTTCCGAATAAACCCAAAGCCCAGGCTACTTTTATTCGACTTATCGCCGCCAGATTTATCACCGAGCGAAAGAGAGACTGCACTCTCGTTACTTTTCCCCTGATGAAGCTCGCTGTCGCCCTCATTATCACCCTGGCTGGCCGCATCCCCTTTCTTAGAAAACAGGTTGGTGCGGTCTTTCCAGGGCATATTGAACTTGCTTGAACTTCCTTTGCGCGTGAGTTTTTGAATGAATGACTCCTTAGTACTGATAGCTTCTGATGGAGTAGATGAAGAAACTTGTTCCAGTGATTCATGTGACTCCGTGGCGGCTGTCCGGATGGAGCGCGAGTCTTTCGATCGGCGAGATGTAGGAGGGGACATTTCCTCATGGGTAGATTTGCTTGCGGACGATTCGTGGGGTTCCGAATCTTTCGATTTCGGCCTATCAAGCTTTTTACCGAAGAATGTGGTGAATGAAGGTGCCGTGGGGTTTAGTTTTGGGGTAATGGGGCGATGGGAAGATGGAGGCCTAGTTCCGATAGGGGCCTGGATCGGCCTCTGTGGTTCATATGGCGCATCATGGAACTCTAACTCGGTAGGCAGCCCGAGGGGTAAATGCCCTGTCGAGCCTACCTGGATGGAAGGACGGCGAGACGGGTTACGTGACCAAGCCGTCGAAGAAATCCAGTCAAGGCCAGAACTTCCCGCTTTGTCTGACGAAGGCCATCCGAAAGGTTGGTTTTCCAAGGTAGGCCGCGGCAGAACGTTCTCAAAGGAATATGTTGACGAAGGTCTGGGAGAAAGAGAATTCCGGCGGACGGTTCCAAGTATAGATGGATCAATCGGATCATGTCGTGGGCTAAACTGATTATATCCTTTGCTTGAGTCTGGTGAATTAAGTGAAGATTTGTTGGGAGTTGTAGAGACTCCAGAGCCATGCCTCCCCGAAGTGAAGAAACTTGGGAACATAGCCCGTCTTCCGGCGGGGATGCGATCAGAAGAACTATCGCCGGTGACATGGGAGGCGCTGTTCCGCGGAAAAAGAGTGGTCATAGGATTTGCCCAAGTAGTTGTGTAGCTCAAACGACGACGCCTTGTACCTATAGGATCAAATTCATCCTCCAAATTCCTCGGAAACGACTGGCTCTGTCCGGATTTCAGGCTTCCAAGTAGAGGAGGCCCGTCAGCCATGGTTTTACCTCTTTGTCGATTGAATCCGAACAAGCCAGAGAGACGTCGAGAGGCGCTTTGAGGCCCATTAGGAGGAGGTTGGGATCTAGGTAATGCGGCCTGTCCCGCATTGCGGTCTGTATCATGAAGGTTATTGAGGCTCCCGTGTGGGCTAGCAAAGATGCTTATTGGATCACTCCCGGAAGAGAGAGGTGACGGTGAATTAGGTAAAAGACTCTCAAAGGGAGCGGTGGGCGCTCCAGAGATAGGAAATGGGTTGATTTCTGGCGCATCCCCAATGCTTTGCTCTTCATCTCCGAGAAGATCAGAAGGAAGTAATGCATCAGCACGGGGGCTCATGGGTGGATTTTCAATATCAGTGCGAGCTATACCGGTGTCATCAGTGGGGTCAGGGATCGTCATTCCGTTATTAATATTGAAGAAAGCTGGGCCGGAAGCGAATGTGGGTGAGTTATTGCTGACTTGGCCGTAATTTGTGTTTGAAAAGGAAGGGTCGGCAAGTGGGAAGTTAACAGGCGAAGACATGTTGCTTGTTAGAGAGCTGCGGTGGCGGGTGCGTCGATTGTCGCTTGTCCTTCGGTTGAGGCCTAGATCTGGAGTAGGAATGGAACCAAACGGGATGGAAGAATTGCTCCACTGCGGGTTCGTCCATTGAAGCCGGTCTTGAGCTTCATAGTACTGTTGCTGGGCCTGAGTGTGCATGTTCATGAGGTTGGTGTAATGGGTACGAAGGCCAGCCAGCTTCGCATCCAAGTATGGATCGCGTTCTCTATCCATCCGCTCCAGCTCCCTGGTGTCATCGGTGTCGTCTGTCTCCGGTCGGCGCCTCTCCTCTTCCAGCGCTTTGATACGGCTGCCCTTGATCTTTATATCCTCGTCGATTTGTTTCATTTCGTTTTGCTCCTCTGCAACCTTAAGCCGGTATTCTTCGACTCGCCTAGCGGACTCTTCGTCAACGCGTGTTTTCTCTTCGTGAAGCTGCTCCAGCTCATCTTTTATTTCAATCGATCTTTCGTCCCATCTAACGATATCTTCACCTCGCTTCTTGCGGTCTGCTTCCTTCTGCTGCAGAAGCTTTTCCCGTTTGCTCTTATCACTTTGAGCTGTGCGGTTGACGCTTTCTAGTTTGTTGATATGTTTTCGCAAGTCACCGCTCGCATCATCCTTTTCCTTCACCCGCTGCTTTAGATCATTTTTCTGGTCTTCAAGTTCCCGTAGTAGCTGTTCATATTCCCTTTCTTCCTGAGAAAGATGTTTATCAAGAGCCTCGTTCTCTTGCTGCAGAAGTTTCAGCCGTTCCGCCAATTGCCTGAGAGAGCCTTCCGATTCGTTACCGGCAGTCTGTCCGTCCTCCAGTGCCGCCTGTGGAGCGACGCTTTCCTGAGTAGATCCGATCGACTTCCTTCCTCCGCCTGAGCGTTTTGCTTGCGTTACACTGCTGCTTTGTTCTCTTGACATGGCCGGAGCCAGGGGTGAAACGGCCGTGGCGGCCTTGGGAACATATGCCTGAATAAGAGGGGGGCCGCAGTCTTCGCCGTTCTGCTCGGGTAGAAAGGATCCTGGGCCTGTCCGAATATGAAGAACGGCACTGCAGGTTTGGAAATTGGCCGAGCTGATGGCGACGACGCAGATGTGGTAGATACGGTTCGGCTGCAGGTTGAAGATGGAAACAGACGTCTCGGAACGTTTTGTCTCGCCAACTGTGACGGTAGATAAGCCACCGTCTGGACACTGAGAGCTGCAGCATAACTGGGACGGGGTTAGGTCATACCTTTGAGGCCGTTGACCTGGACCGCATGCTTGTGGACTGAATTTTGAAGCTCCAGGTACTTCCAGGCTATGCGAATATCGCGCGCTCCGATTTCTTCTAGAGTCACCTCCGGGGTTGGGGGAATGTCAAGGCCGAGTTTCTCGACAAGAAGCTCGTTTGGAGTCAGGAACACTTGGTATGCGCGGTATGTAAGCCTGGACAGACTGTCAGGATGTATACAAGTCATAGATTCAGGGCGGAACACACCAAACTAGGGCCCAGAGAATCGAAACCGCAATGAACAGCGCCATTGCGCCCTGGACTCTAACCTGCGGGACACTGGGATAGGCGTCCGAGACGAGGCGCAACGACTCGTATTTCCCCATGATAGAGCCCCATTTAAAAGAGCGAACGACAGACCTAGACTAGCATGTCTGCGCCTCCTGGATACGTGCCGTACGAGGGTCCTGCGGGCTGGTTTCGGGTCTTGCTGGTCTTCTCTTCCTGGATTGTTTCTTTCTGGCTTCTTTTTGCTTCGTCTTTTTGATATCGCGGGACAACGTTTTGCCGTACCGACTGACTAAGCAACGCCGCGATGTTTTGGAGGCTGAAGAAAGACGACGAGACGGTCAAGATGGACGAGAATCAGGCTGGATGGAGGGCGGAGGACTGGTGTATGGACTAGGGGAACTACTGTTGGCACTGCAGGGGGCTCAGTGTTGTCGAAATAACGGTGTCGAACCTGTATCTACGAGAACATACCTACGGAGTACTTATGCCTACAATAGTTAGAGACGCCTGTGTAGCAGCTGTGAAGGCCTATCAAGGGCTCAGCATCGTTGAAGCCATGGGTATGACCCTATCCTTGTCTGGGGCCTGGCAGTGTCTCCAGCTCCCTCGGCCTCTCCTGACAGTCCTCTCCTGACAGTCCTCTCCTGACATCCTGGCCCTCGCGGTTGACGATAACTGTAGGCTACCGAGACACAGCAAGGCCTTGCTCCTCCTGAGCTGAAGTGGTGGGACTATCCTGACAGTAACTAGCGTCTCAACAACGCTGCAGGCCGTGTGCGGCGCCGCCCTCTAATCGCCAGACTGCATATCTGCCGTAGTCTATCGTGCATGCGCTCGTCCGCTAGCGCCCAATGCTCACGCCGCGACTCACGTCAACATCCCAACCTCTCGGCCACCGGTTCGACTGTGCGGACTCTTGACTGTCCGGACTCTTGCTGCATCATTACGTCGTCGTTTTTCTTTTTCCCCTTCGCCCGGCCCACCCCGAACCCACCCGCCGCCCGTCACATGTTCAGCTCGCCCTCAACATCTCGCTCTCGCCGTGCGCCAACTCGCCCTCAGCATCTTACTCTCTCCCTCAGCATCTCCCTCGCTCTCCGCGTCTCTGTGTACTGCTGTGCTCGTCTGCGTTCTCTCTGCCACCCTCCCGTCCGTGTCTTGCCCTTGTTCATGCCGGGATAGCGGGATGCAGTACGTCAGAAGTATAAGCGGCTCGGTATCTAAGACATGGAACTCCATCAACCCGGCAACCCTGAGCGGCGCCATCGACGTTATTGTCATTGAGCAGGAAGATGGTGAGGCCACGGCACGGTCGTGGGGCTGCTGAGACTGCGTGCTGACCGTCGTCTTCTCTGCAGGCACGCTGGCATGTTCGCCGTTCCATGTCCGCTTCGGCAAATTCTCCCTTCTGCGGCCGTTTGAGAAGAAGGTATGGAGATCGTCCGGGAGTACAGCTGGCTTTTTGGCTAATCAATGCTGCCGTAGGTTGAGTTCAGCGTCAATGGAGTGAAGCAAGACTACGCCATGAAGCTCGGGGAGGGCGGGGAGGCCTTTTTCGTCTTTGAAACCACAGGCGATATACCGGAGGATCTGCAGACCTCGCCTGTCATGTCCCCCGCCGCAAGTCCCCAGCACATCCCGGATGAGACTGCTGCACCCTTCACCTTACAGGAGCCCGAGTATCTAGACCTGACGTCGAAGTCACAGACCCCTCCCAAGCAGCGGCGGGCAACCACAGAACCTCTGCTGGACGGTGAGGGAGAGCGGTCCGGTGCGCCCCCGGCGATGAATACTCTGGAACCCAGCCCCGCGCTGGATAGATCTCGGTCAGAGGAGGCGCTGGAAGCCCCCCGCATCGATATCTCTAGTGCAAACAGCTCGCCGCAGACAATGCGATCTCAGAGCCCGCCTCCGATCTCTCGCCAAGAGGCCTACTCCCGGGCGATCTCGCTCTCGAAGAAGCTGTCTGGCTCGAACATACCTTCAAAGGTGACCGAGAGTGGGGATCTGATGCTGGATATGACCGGATACAAAAGCAGTGAAGACGACGCTCTCCGCGCCGAGGTAGTGGCGCGTAAGATTCTTGCGGAAGAGCTTGAAGGCAACTATGATATTGGCGCCCTCATCGGCGCCGATGAACACGGAAATCTATGGATCTACAGCAGCGAAGAGGCCAAGGAAGCCGCGGGTCGAAAAGCGGCCTACAGCTCCCTGCAACACCACAATGGCATGGCAGACGATGCTGTGTCCGACCCTGGCTACCAGAGCGATATCGACCAGATGGTCTACGAGAATCACCCTCAGAAACATCACCGATCGCAATCAGATGCCCAGCTGGAGTATCCTACTCCGCCACAGACCCCGAAGGATGGCCGCCCCGAAAAAGGTCGCAGCTATGCGAAGACACTTCGCCTGACGAGCGATCAGCTGAAGGCTCTCGACCTTAAGCCCGGCGGCAACCCAATATCTTTCAGCGTTAACAAAGCTGTCTGTCCTGCCACCATGTATCTGTGGAGCTACAAGGTCCCAATTGTGATTTCGGATATCGATGGCACAATCACAAAGTACGTCTTTCCTGCATTTCTATCTTCTCGAGAACCATACTAAAACGAAAACTATCTTAGATCCGATGCCCTGGGCCACGTTTTGAATATGATCGGTCGAGACTGGACTCATCTCGGCGTTGCAAAGCTCTACACAGACATCGCTAACAATGGTTACAATATTATGTACCTGACAAGTAGATCCACCGGACAAGCCGACACTACTCGAGCTTATCTCAAAGGCATTTTACAGGACGGCTATAGGATACCCCAGGGACCGGTGATTATGAGCCCTGATCGAACTATTGCTGCGTTACGGCGCGAAATTTACCTTCGAAAGCCTGAGGTATTCAAGATGGCTTGTCTGCGTGATATCCTAAGTCTGTTTGAGGGGAGGCAAAATCCCTTCTACGCCGGCTTCGGCAACCGTCTTACAGATGCTTTGAGCTATCGTACCGTGAACATTCCCTCCACTAGGATCTTCACCATCAATTCAAATGCCGAAGTCTCTCTCGACCTTCTCAGCTTGACAAAGTATAAGAGCAGCTACGTGACAATGAGAGAGCTGGTAGACCACTTCTTCCCGCCTGTGAGCACCCTCGTACACGATGGCGGCGAAGAGTTCACCGACTTTACATACTGGAGAGACCCGCCCAGAGAGCCTGACGAGTTTTCTCTCACCGACTCCGATGCGGGGTCAGGTCGAGTAGAAGATGATGAGTCGGACGTTGACGAGCATATCGAATTGAGAGAGACATATATATCTCGAGGCTCTATGGAAAGCGCTCGCGACCTCGAAGATTCAATCCTCGACTCAATCTCCGAGGGCCTAGATGAGGTGTCCGAGGAAGACTACGAGGAAGAGTACCGACGGATGTCCGATGAGGCCACGCGATACGAGACAGACGATGATCCAAACATACCTGGTCCGAGGAGCCTTCACGTGCGTTAAGCCAGACATACCGAACAGCTAGCTGCTAGCTGTCGAGCAGATGCTGTAGCCGCGGACATTTGACTAGGACGGCGTTCAGTCTTGGAGTTTTGTTGTTGGGCCCAATATAAATGGGAATTGTATAGCCTCATGAGGAGCCTCCCTCATTGTTAGAGCATCCGGTGCATTCTTAGCGGGTTTTACGCATTTTCTCTGTTGATTTCTGTTGCTTTTGTATTGCGGTTGCCCTAATATGAAGGGTGTGGGAGTTCGAACCTGGGCCAGCAGACCTAGATACATTATTAGACCGACAATCGGACACTCAATGCTACATCATCATTACCTCAAAGGCCGATAACACCTGTAGGAGTACCCGAAACCCCTGCGGGAGGCCAAAGCATCCTACATGTTGTTGCCTGTTAAGGGTCTGTGTCCTCCAAGATACAATTGTGGAGCAACTGATAGATCACTCCATGTGCTTGGAAGCCAAAACAAAGAATTGTCCGGGCTGACATGTATACTTTAAGGAGAGATCGACCTTCAGCTAGGATCTGTCTGGGGGGCGGCCTTCTAAAGGCAATGGAATTGATACAGCCTGTGAGGGCACAAAATCTGTTAGGTGGCAAGATCCGGGATCTCCGCTCTTTGCATTCTAGATGCCGTTTTGGTGTGAGCTATTATCGGGTTTATTCGATTATAGCAATGCTCAAATTTGAGTCAAGAATGCGATTGGTGATTACATTTAGACTAAAAATATAGCTCTGCGCACGAGTTCTCTTTGAGAGAGCTCAAAAGTGGATAACAACAATGTGCTTGATGTTTTCAAGCGAGTGTTCTGAGCTAGCTTAGCCTACAGTATCAGCCTTGCTATGATAACTAGGGCCATGTGTCTTATCCGAATACCCATTTGGGGCAGACTTCGCCGAAGGTTGTTCGGACAGCGCGGGTTTGAGGAGTACAAGACGAGGGGACTGAACTCCTTCACCGTCTTGCCCGAGAGAGAACCCCTGGTAGTGGAATATCTCGTTGATAATTATTTTTAGAGTCAATAAGCCGAGGAGAGACGTGCATGTATGACTATATTCGATGAACAAGTTGTAGTATCCTATTCTACGGCACAGTCTTGACATTTGCACGTTACTACCCAACTTAACAAGAAAAAAAAGGGACCATTTTCCTACACATTTCAGAAAACTTGCCATATTAACTCCGAAAATAGAATATCATAGTTCTTATCCTATATCTCCTGACAAAACCCTAACTCTTACACCTGCCCGCATTTCGGTTAGATGATCATGTGCGGCAAAATAGAAGGAAAAATCATTGGGTAAAGGCGACGTACTATTCAAGTGTGAGGAGAGTTGACATTGGATCCCATGCTGGGTAGGCTTGGAGCCGGATTTGCCCCGCTTCGACCTTATCTTCAGCCCGGGTATAAGCATACCATTCTTTCCACCCCACGCATGAAAATACAATATGCATGCCATTCAACTTTTGCCCATGCAGCACCGGCAACGTCTGGATAAAAGTTGACTGATACCAGAACTGCAGTGCCTTGACCTCTTTCCTTTGAAGTGAATAGTCTAAGACCCGGATACTGTCCCAGGACTCGTCGCCGCCCCAGGTGAGCTTTCTGTTGCCATCGGTTGTCCAGTACACATCATCCGGTCTCAGATTAAAGGTGTGGACCTTTTTCATCTTGAGAATCATACCGACCATCACCTCATAGCAGGGCGTTCCTGGTGGTATTTTGCCGTGTTCTTTAACTTCCATAATCCTGCTGGTTTCCTTTTTGGTCTTGACTCCTCCTTCGACCTTCGCCTCGGCTGCGACTTGGACGCCAAAGTAGGTTGCATTGGCAGACATAGAAAGAGATGCACTTGCTTCAGCCCAAAGCTCGGTTTGCTGGGTTTCGGAATCTGTTATCGTGATTTCCTTCTCGAGCATGCTCGCTGGGAATTGTTTTATGAGATGGACACAAGGAACCCATTCAATGGGCTCGTAAACTGTGATACCTCCATTGAGACGCCAGAAGTCTTGTTCTTTGTTTCCATACTCCATCTCGTTCGTGATTATATATTTGGGCAGAGATAATTTTGAACGTTTGTCGACCGAGAACCATTTATCCAATTGCTCTTGGCTGAGGGAGAAATTGCCGCGTTGGTCCTTATAATTGACAGGGACATGGGTGCGTTCAACATCGTCGTCATCGTAGTAGTACTGCTTCTTGTGAGAATCCCACTTGATGTCGTTGAAGAAAACCATTTTTATGCCGAGAAGACTGTGGTGCCCGGTGTTGGAATGATGTTTAGAGACAGAGGAGATAGTTTATCTCAGTGAATAAGAAGGTTGACACGCAAAGAAGAGGATCGTTAGAGAGACTATGTGATAGGTGGACAGTTTGACTGTTTTGGTATCTCAGCGAGTTGCTGGAAACAGTCGACATTTTTATAGGCAACCAGCGGCTTTAAGAAGAGCTGAAACCGGGTTGAAGGCAGTATGAGAAGGTCATGGGGACAGTGCATGCAAATGACATGGACGCTGTCTTTCAGCCTGGAGAATTTTGTAATGGTGCATATTGCCTCGTCGAGGACAGGATAGTGGCGTAGCTGACATTGTTTGGACAGGGAATCTGATCTGAAAAGAGGACTGTGCATTTGACCTTATGTATAGGAGTATACAGTCAATGGCCGAGCTGAAGTGAAACTGAAGCAACTTTGGGATGGATTCGTGCATAAAAGCCAAGGGAGATGTATATGTTGGGGTATCAGACGCTGCTGGTTTTTAGTCATTTGATCAAGCGTCTAGCAAGATTCTGGCGAGACAAAAGTCCGCAATAGTGCTATGCACAGACGAAGAGGCAGAGTTGGTTGATTGATGATGTCTCTCTGCCTTATAAGGCATCGGGTGTTATACAGCATGCACGTGACACCCATGCTTCGCCGTAACTGAAGGTCGCAAGCAAGCTGGAAGCTTCACATTCTCTTGCTTTCAATGCGCTGCTACACTACGCTGTTGACACCTACCCGGGCTTCGACCTATCTAGCGTATCTACTCTCTCCCAATAGAGCCAAAAGGACGATACCGTGGTTTCCCGCTTGCAGGCCAGGCGCGACACTGGGGAGTTTGAGCCCTACTAGCTCTACAACACACGATTCGGTCGTCAGACGCAAGCTCCGGATATCATATATAAGATGGCGTCGCCCAGACCGAATGCGACACCGGCTGTCGGACCGTCTGCTCCATTAACACAACCCATCACACCGCCCGCCGAACCTCTACCCCCCGCGACCCAAGCAGCCCCGGCCCTCGCCGCACCCGCGCAAACACCTTCAACTTCACTTGAAGACAGCGGTAAAAGCAGACGGCCTCGAGATGCGCGACTAATTCACATGCTGCTGGCGTCGTTAGGCGTCACTTCATACCAAGAGCGGGTCCCGCTCCAACTTCTCGACTTCGCATACCGATACACATCCAGCACACTGCAAGATGCAGTATACCTCGCAACAGAAGGGTATCCTGGAGAAACTCTCAAAGAAGGTGGCGGGAGAGCTCATGCCAACCAGGACCCTAGCAGCAGCGTCAGCTTAGGGGCGTTGCGGATGAGCATTGCTTCACGCCTACACTACCAGTTTCAACCGGGATTGCCCAAGGAATTTTTAATGGATCTCGCCGCAGAACGTAATAGGATCATGCTACCAGGGGTTTCGAGGGGACAGGAGGTGATGTCAAATGGCGCTGCGCCCTCGAGCCAGGAAACGATGATGGGCGGAGTACGGTTACCGCCGGAAAGATTTTGCTTAACTGGAATAGGATGGGATATGAAAGGGGAATGGGAGAGCGAAGGAGAAGAAGATATGGATGTTGACGCTCAAGCTGCCGGTGCTGGTGCTGGCGGCCCCGCGGCCACTACGGATAAAGATATGGAGGAGGGAGACGACGATGACGATGTCGATGGCAGGATGGAAGACGTATTCGGGCACACCTCTACGGCAGATGCAGATGCCGAAAAGGACGAAGACAAGATTATGACAGATGCTTGATGTCTATCTTCGTTTTTCAGGCTCTCATCGCCATAGCGGCTAATCACAATGAGTCCGGAGTCCCCTATACTCGCCTCCAACTACGCCTACGATTGGCTTGGAGTCCATCGATATAAGACTCAGATTTACCTCGGGTTGATTATCAGAAAGGCGCGGAGGGGCATGATATAAGTCCAAAAAAAAAAAAAAAAACATAGCTGATTAAACCGGCGTCATTGGGAAGGAGGCGGGTCAAAAAGGCTTAGCGGAGATCTATGGGTTATTTTGTACAATATCGAATCGTTATGTTCCCAATGGCACACAGTTATGAGCCTCATCCCGGCCTTCACAACCCTTTCTTAAGCTAAGAAGAGTAGGGCCAACGAATAGCGTATTAACTCAGCGGCAAACGGGTATAGGCCTGCGAAGTTTCTCCTCGCGAGGCCGAGTATAATGTGTATATTACAGAGTAAAAGAGTCATTTCCCGTCCCAACCTGAAAACGCCTAGTGCTTGCGAGATATAAACATCCAATCCAAAAGCGATACAAGATTCTTCACGCACTCTTTGCTCTGGCTGCTGCGGCTCGTCTTTCGTCGTCCATTCTCATCATTTCAAGGACCACTCTCCTTCGTTCTTCGGTCTCCTTGGCTTCTCTTTCGCGGGCTTTCAATCGCTCTTCCCGGCCTGCAAACCATTCTTCTCGGGCCTGATCTTCGACCTCGGGTTTCGCATTGAGAACCATACAGGCATTCATCGCAAGCCGCTGCTTCCGGCACACCCAGGTAGCAGTGACAGTACGATTAACGGCACATGCTGCAAATTCTGTTATAGTCAGCAACTACTCCTTGAAGTTGCGACGTAAATGCAAGATGATGTCGAGACATCAACGTCCAAACACACCTTTTATGACCGGATCACAGATCCCCCTAACCTTCTTGTAGTATGCCTGTTTCACCTCGCTTTCCTGAGCCGCAGAGAGCGGCGTGGGATTCCGGAGGTTGACCTTTGGAGCCGCAGGCGTCGGGTGGTTCGTAGTCGAGGGAGCGGCAGCGCTGTCCATCTCGCCAGGGTGTCGGAGCGGGAAAGGGACAGAAGTCTAGTCCATCCGCTACAGCAGCTGAGATTGAGCTGTCCAGAGGACGAAAGGGACGGTTCGGGGCCGTCGTAGCGTGCGGGCAGCGCAGTTGGTTTCCTGTTATGCGCCTTCGTCGACGTTCCAAAAGTTCGAGCTTCGGAACCTTATATTTTTTTCGCTTTTTGCGTAGACTTCGATAATCTTTTGCCGTCGAATATTATCATTCAGAACCTGCACTCAGATTTATTACAATCATTCATATCCTAGCTGCTTAACCAGATAAAGTGTCCTTTGCTTGAGACCTCATAAATTAACTGTTTCCTGACGTCGTCGCCATGTCGTCGATGCGAAATGCCGTGCAGCGGCGAGTGCATCGCGAGCGAGCGCAACCAGCAGCACGCGAGAAATGGGGTATTCTGGAGAAACACAAGGTAACTCGCCGTCGCGTGGATCTTCGCACTGGGTAGCTAACGGTTTATCGAACAGGACTACTCTCTCAGGGCCAAAGATTACAATATCAAGAAGGCACAGCTGCAGCGATTGAGGGAAAAGGCCCGCGACCGCAACCCTGATGAATTCGCCTACGGCATGATGTCGGAACGATCTAAGACTCACGGCAAACATGGATCAAGAGAATCAAAAGCACTCAGTCACGCTACGGTCAGCCTATTAAAGACACAGGATGCTGGGTATCTACGGGTAGTGGGAGAGCAGATTCGAAGACAGCTTGGGCAGGCGGAACAGGACGACCTACTCCAAAAAGGCATGGAGAAAGTGAAAAGCAAGGGTGGGAAGAAGCTGGTTTTTGTGGATTCTGTCGAAGAGCAGCATCGGCACCTGGAGAAGGAAAGCGGCGAAAATCAGGATGAAGACAGAGAAGACAACAGTGACGATGGTCGCCTGGATACTAGGAACTTGAAGCAAAAAACTGGCACAGTGTCGAAAAAACAGCTCGAAGCTGAAGACCAGGCGAGAAAGGAAATATTTATCGCCCGACGATTGAAAGAAAAGGCAGCTCAGTCTCGGGCAAAGAAACTAGAGGCCTTGAGACAGAAATGTGCGGACGTATCCGCCGCCGAGGACGAACTAGCATTACAGAGGGCGAAGATGGCTAGGTCTGTGGGAGGCACAAATAAACAAGGCGTCAAATGGAAGGTCAGAGAGAGGAAAAAGTGAATTGATGATTGCTCCGATGCGTTTTTCTTCGATCAAAATTTCGCTCTACTTTAACGAGACCACGACTTTCTTTCTAAGCACAAACTAGAGAGGTGTTTATCAAGGCATATCTAATTGAACCAGTCATTGAGGCTTGTGCAAAATAAGCCCGGAATAAAACAAAAATTGAAACAACTACGCAGAAACATGGACGTGTAGGTGCGGTAGAGACTAGATGTAGGTCCTTTCCGCGTCATTCCAAGCAGCTTTAGACACGATGTATAGTGTATGTCTTTGATACATGAATCACGGCTTCTCACGAGCGGTCCATCGCTGCCATGCGGATGGACACAGCTCGGCGATGAGCGTCTAGGCCTTCAACGGAAGCCAGCTGCATCACAGCGCTGGACACGTTACGTAGACCCTCAGCTGTTAGGTTCGAGCTGGTGATGTGTTTGACGAAGGAGGCTAGGTTGACTCCAGAGTACTGCTTTGCATATCCATAGGTGGCTGGAAAATATTACCATTAGCATAGTGAATCACGGTAATATTGGGATAAACTTACGCAAAGAGTGGTTGACGCCTGCAGAATAATCACCAACACTTTCTGGAGTCCACTCGCCAATAAAGACACTGCCTGCGTTCTGTACGAGGGGGACGAGATCCGAGGCATTTTGAACCTGGAGGATCAGGTGCTCGGGTGCGTACTCGTTGCTCAACATCATCGCTTCCTCAACGTCCTTGACGACGAACGTGACGGAGTGTGCGATTGCACCCTTCACGATATCCACTCGTGGTAGTTCCATGGCTTGCTTGTGGAGCTCATCCTCAATAGCCTGAAGTTCCGTTTCATTGAGATCAATAGCAATGAGAATAACCTGAGAATCAACACCGTGCTCAGCCTGGCTGAGCAAGTCGGAAGCCACAAATGCCGGGCTTGCATGCTTGTCCGCAATAACAAGAACCTCACTGGGACCGGCAGGCATGTCAATGCCCACGCCAGCGGATGTATCGTTCGAGACGAACATCTTGGCAGCAGTTACGAACTGATTTCCCGGGCCGAGAATCTTATCGACCTTTGTGATGCTCTGAGTGCCATATGCCATAGCCGCAACAGCCTGGGCTCCACCAGCTAGGACAATGCTGTCGGCTCCAACCTTTTTGGCAATGTATACGATCTCTGGGGAGATGCTGCCGTCCGATCTCGGGGGAGATGCGAAGATGATGTTCTTGCACCCAGCAACCATTGCAGGAACACCTAGCATGAGTGCAGTCGAAGGCAGAACAGCGGTGCCTCCGGGAATGTACAGGCCAACTTTCTCGATAGGGCGAACGAAACGCGAGCAGACGACTCCTGGCATTGTCTCGACGGATAGAGGCTTCTCATCCTGTTGGGCGGCGTGGAAACGGCGGATGTTTTCAAAGCTGACATCAATTGCGTCCTTAGTCTCGGGTGATAGTTTCATTAGATCATCGGAAAATGGTGCGACAAGTACAGGGGACGTCAAGGAGGTTGCCTTTTCGAACTTGTGGGTATATTTTAGGACCGCTGCATCACCGTTTTGCTGAACGTCTTGTATTATTGGGCGAACGAGGTTAACAACCGCATCGTTGGACTTTTGCGATGGCCTCTGAAGAGCCTCCTTAACAACCTCAGGCGAAGTCGATGCAGTGACGTAGCACTTCATTGTGATCTTTTCATCCACTGCTTGTGATTTAGGTTCCTCCTTCACTGGTTCTTTTGGAGTATCCTTTGCGGTGACCAGGCCGACCTTCTCAGCCCATCCCGGCTTTGCATCTCCTTGTCTTCTTTTCACCTTAAGGCTCTTGAGATCGAGGTTCCTCTCGACATCTTCGAGAGTTATCCCTGAGGCGATACACTTAGTAAGAGCAAAGTAGATAAGGTCTGCAGCTTCAGATGCAACCTCTTCCTTCTTGGATGCCTGGCATAGTTCCTCTGCTTCTTCCATTATCTTCGCTTGGAGCAGCTTCGGGTCGTTGAAAAGACGTGAGGTGTATGATCCCGGGGGAGCATTCTCCTTGCGTGTCTGTAGGGTAGTCTGCAAACGAGATAGTCCGCTGTATGCACCGAAGCAGCTAGCAGTTCCAAGGTGGCAGAAACCTATATAACAGAGCAGTTAGGTTAATCTCAGTAAATCATTTGAATAGTGCGCAGAATTAACGAACCTCGTCCTTTCTGCTTGACGACGAAGATAAGGCAGTCATTGTCACAATCCATGCCAACTCTGACTAGCTCTTGAGTGTCACCGCTAGAGGCTCCCTTATACCACAGTCCACGTTTTCGGCTCTGGTAGACACCCGTTCCCGTTCTAAGGGCTTCCGAAACGCTCTTCTCGCTGCTCCAGACGAGTCCGAGCGAAATTCCACGCTCATCCGTGACAGTGGTTGCATACAGCCCTGTGTTAGTATCTGGGACAGCTCCGGATACCAATAATTTAGCAGGGGACAATTCTTCCTTGTCAACTGACAAGGCGCCGGTAGAAACAACGCTGATGACACCCTCCTGTTGGTTGGTAAGGAGGGTTGTTTGGTCGGTCGAGGGTTCGAAAAATCTATACACAGCACTGACAGAGCTTGCGCCCTCCAATTCGGCAATGACAGTGTCCAACGCCTCGGAAGAGACACAGCTGGCGCCGATGGCTTTTCTTTCGGCATCTTCAGCAATCCATTTCTTAAATTCCAGGACTTCGGATGCCAGTGAGAAAGTAACAATAAGTCTTGACGAAGGAACACTTTGTTGGCTCGACAAGAGTTTCAGTTGCTCAAAGGTAGTAAAAGCAAGAAGTGCACCAGAGTTGAGGATGTCGACAATGTCACCGACTTCTACAACGGCGGTAGCATCGATGCAGACGTCTAGTTGAGCGAAGTTGTCGCGGATAAAAGAAAGGGCATGTTCGACGCTCGAGGGTTTGATCAGCACACGGCCAAAGTACGATATCTGCTTCAAGCTGAGGCCCGCACTCGACTCCGGAGCGTAAGAGAGCAGGAACGGTAGAGCCATGGTCGTCAGATACACACTCAATCTGCGTTAACGACCGATCTTGATCTCAAGTTGCTGGTTTCTCTTCGACTTTAAGAGGTCGATGACTCCCAAAACTTCTCGACCTTCGGCGGGGCCAGGAGAAGATAAGAAGAAGCTTTGCTTAGTCAAGTCTTAATTAAGAGCCAAGCCAAGGGACTAAATTTCATGCATGTATAATGGTTGATACCAGAGACATTACTGGCCTGCAGGGGCGGGTAATGCAAATGATATAGGAGAAGCGAGAGTCGTGTTGAGGTGAGATGTGAAGCAGCGGCCGGGGGAGAAACGCTGTTGTAGCCAGGGCCGGGATAGGTGACGAAACAAAAGAGCCGGTTGGCGAGACCTCGCTGACAGACTTTGTTCGAGATGATAGATTTTCGGGTCTATAGATGGAGTCGGACGGGGTTAGGCCGCCATCGCCGACTGGTCATCTCTGTAGCCATATGAATTGTACTTAAGTCCATGTATGGACCCCCTCCGCGATGATTTGCTGTGTGACGTCAATCAATAGGAGTTGGAGAGTATTATGTCTTGAGCGTGAACCCGTCCTCTTCCTCTGTCAAGTTGATAGTTGCAAGCGAATATAGTACAGTATGAGTCTTGGACCCTGGAACCCGGGGAAGAAGCGGTGCAGGGGGCCAATAGTAAGTAGGGTAGCATCAGCGCAAGGTAAAAGCTGCATGGACGGGAGGATTCGGCGCATGGAACATGATCGCCCTGTCATGGGTGATTGTATGGTAACTACTTGCTTAGCTGCTTCGGAGCATGCCATGGATGTGCTTGCTGGTGTTCGGGTGATGAAACGATGCTAATCGCAGCGGTTACTTACTATGCACCGCGCTCCCCTTCGCTATGTCACCTCATTTCGGCGTCGAGGCTGTGCTCGTCGACCGTCCTCTCCAAGGGAGCCAGCGTGTAAGCGCACACACACAGAGCATCATGCAAGAAATAGGGCGGGGTAAAGCGCTGTCCCTCTTGCGACGGACCCAGGAGGAAGTCTGATAGGATATGGTGGGGTGGGTTATGCAAGGACAGCTGCACACTCCGCCGTGTGATGTCCAGGCCGGCGCGCGGAACCGGCATGTACGTTATATTTATAAATAAATATATTGTAGATTCCTACCAGCCGACAGTCCAGGCCGACGGCAGAGTAAGTGATAAGAGCACATCTAGCACCATGTGCACCCAACCCGGCTCATGTCGAGCCATGTCTTTTGCTGCCGGGTTCTCTGTCGTGAGAATATGGGAGGAGGAGGAACGGCGCCCTGCAAAGACGATGGAGGTGTCCCCCGCCTGAAATTCTGCGGTCAGACGAGCTCTGGTCGGGGATTGCTGGCGTTTTCTCTCGTGGAGAAACGGTCTGTTGACCTTCTTGCTGCGAGCATGAAAATGACATGACAGAGTCGATGTACTGCTCTACCGACCTGCGCAATCTTCCTAGGGACATCAACCGGTCCAGGCGAGTCTCCATCACGCGACATGGATGAATTCTTGCTGGCACTGGAGACTGTGGGGGATCACTATCACTGCGAGCAGTTGATGACTCTCGTGGTCGGTTGGTGCCAATAAACAACCATCTTCAACCAACTATGGAGTACGGACAGCGAGCAGCGGGAAAGGCCATCTTAACTACACTGACTGCACTGTCCACCGTAAACAGGTCGTACATTTGTCTGAGTCGGGGAATGCAGACGAGAACAATCTTGGAGAGAAAGAAAAGCAATATAACACTGACATAAGCCCGCCTGATTGCTGATCTTTCAGGGGTTTTGCCAGGCAGCGAACGATCTCGAGATGCTGCTGGCCAGTCAGGATGGGTGTCTGATGATGCAGCTCTCTTCTCCTCCTCGGAGTTCTATCCCGGGAGACTGGCCTCTATAGCGCTTGATGCACTCACTCTGCACGTCGGGGGAACCAGAGACCGGACTTCCACGACATGGCTCGACGGAGCGCGTCCGTCTTCATCTACGAACAACAATTACCTACCTACTAACTACTAGTCGAACAGACACATCACGTCATGGTTGAACAGCAGATGATGGAAGCGAGGTCGCATCGAAAAACGAATCATGGGGGGCCCAAACCAGCTAAGATGGAGATCACTGTCGCCCATCTGCACCTCCTGACTGTCCAGCGCGCGCGAGAGGCACGGCGAGATGGAGAGAGATGGAGTCAAGGAGCCCGCCGCACGACCTTCCTGCAGGGAATGGTTCCTTTTTCCTTGTCTTGCATGACTACACTAACTGGCCAGGTGAGGAGCGAACTGGGATGGGAGCTCTGTTCCTGCCGATGGAGCATGGCCTCACTCACTATCAAGGATAGAGAAGAAGAATAAGCAAAGACAAGCAAAGAAAAAGAGGGCCTGGCGCTCCGGGACGTCGATCGCTGCTTGTGCTCCGGATATATAAAGGTCATACCGACGTGCTCTGCTTCTTCCAGCTTCTGGTCTGGAATGATCGATGCTGGTGTTTTTGGATACTTACCGCAGAGCCGGCTACACGACAGTTACTTTTTTATGTCGCTCTATCCATTCCCTCCTTTGACCTTCCTTCAATCCTCTCTTTGATCTTTTTCTTGGGCTTTTTTCTTTCTTTCTTACCCGATCTATATCCGCCCGTGGCCATCGCGCGAGAGGCTCGAAATGAAGTCGTCCCTGTTGCTAGGCGTGTCTTCGCTCGCCCTCGCCTTCGCATTGCCCACCGTACACCGGAGCCAGAGCCAGCTCGAGATCCGCGCGGGTCTCGCCGACGAAGATAAGCCCCAGGCGATCAAAGATGCCTTTATGCATGCATGGAATGGCTACCTGAAATACGCTTATCCGCTGGACGAGCTGATGCCCGTCTCAAACAGGGGAACCAACCCACTGTATGAGAGATCTCCATACCCCGCTCATTGAATCGCCCTTGCTTATTCTCTACGTAGGAATGGGTGGGGTGCTACGCCTGTAGATGCGCTATCTACCGCCATCATCATGGGCCTCCCGGACGTTGTCGACTCTATCCTAAACCATGTCGAGAAAATCGATTTCAAGAAGACGAACGACATGTGCAGCCTGTTCGAGACTACGATTCGCTATCTCGGAGGTCTGCTGTCGGGTTATGACCTGCTAAAGGATCCCTCGATCATGTCCGTTGATGTATGTCTGCGACTACGCTCAGTTTAATACAACTAAAGATGCTGACCATCCACAGCCCAAGAAAGTCGACACGCTTCTGAAGAAGGCTATCGAATTGGGAGATGTCCTGAAATTCGCTTTCAACTCCGAGTCCGGCGTTCCGTGGAATAACTTGAACGTCACAGCCCAGACCAGCGTACGTTTTGGTGAACTACATACGTACCCCATCGATCGTCTTTGACATCTAACATGTTTGAAACAGGATGGCTCCACCACCAACGGGCTCGCAACAACCGGAACTCTCGTCCTGGAATGTAAGATTCACAGCCTCTGTCCAGTATGGGGTAATGTATGCTGATAATGAACAGGGACGCGTCTTTCGGACTTGAGCAAGAAGGAGGAATATGGCAAGCTTGCTCAGAGAGCCGAGGAGCACCTGCTAGACCCCCAGCCTAAGTCTAATGAAGTTTTTCCAGGCCTTATCGGTGGAGGAATCAACATCAAAAGCGGCAAATTCGAAGGTGCTAGTGCCAGCTGGGAGGGCGGCGATGATTCGTTTTATGAATACCTGATCAAGATGTATATCTACGACCGCAGTGCCTTTAGCAGGTACAAGGACAGGTAGGCACACCAAAGCTCCGCATGAGGCGCGTGCGTTGACTGAACCGCTCAATTTATATAGATGGGTGCTGGCTGCCAAATCCACTATGGATCACCTGCAGTCTTCCCCAGCAAACCAGTCCGACACCACGTTCATCGGATCGTGGTCGGATGGTAAACTGGTCAAAAGCTCCCAGCACCTTGCCTGCTTCGCCGGCGGCAACTTCATCTTGGGCGGACGAGAGCTGGGCCGCCCCGATTTTGTGCAATTTGGCCTGAAGCTGGTCGACGGTTGCCACAAGACGTACTCGCGGACGGCGACCAAAATCGGCCCCGAGTCGTTCGGTTGGGACCAATCGAGAGTTCCCATCACACAGAGGGCCTTTTTCAACAGATCCGGTTTCTATCTCAGCAGTGCTGGCTACGTGCTGAGGCCAGAGGTTATCGAGAGCATCTACTACGCCTACCGCATCACCGGGGACAAGAAGGTAAAAAAAATCCCCTCGGGAATATAGAAATGAGACGAACAAAGCTGACCATCTCTATTTAGTACCAGCAATGGATCTGGGATGCGTTTGTGGCGATCAGAGAGGTGACCAAGACGCAGAGCGGCTTCTCGTCGATAAGCAACGTCAACGCCGCCAATGGAGGAATCAAGACGGACAGCCAGCCCAGCTTCTTCTTCGCGGAAACGCTCAAGTACGTCTATCTCGCGCACGCCGGCGAAGCTGACTGGCAGATCAGTCAGGGGGGCAAGGACAAGTTCGTCTTCAACACAGAGGCCCATCCCTTCCGCGTCCGCACATAAACTACACTCCCCTTTTAATACTTCCTCACACCACTGCGTCTCCTTTTGCTTCTCTGTAAATATGTTCTATCCTTAGTCTGTCATTCAAATCCTTTCCGAGATGAATAAGCCTGAGTAAGCCGGCTAGTCACGGCGCATCCTGGAGGCCCGCAGCTAGTTTGGTGACCCCCCCACAGCATAGAGAAGGAAGCGCAAAAGGACGAGCGAGTGGGCAAGACGGCAGAGCGACGATAGCGAACGATATGGAGAGGAACGGGCCAGTAGCGCGCGTCAGCTTTTTAATTACTCTGCAGAGAAGTCTCGTCATGCCTTTATCGCCAGCCGGGGAGCGCGGCGGATTCTCTATCACGTAAGTAGTTAACCAGGTAACGAACTCACGGCTCCCACTGCGAGCGAGCTGCCACGCGCGCGCCCACGAGGGACTGGGACTGGAACCGACAACCTGAGCGAACGAGGAGGAGAGAGAAAGCGAACACCGTTGACCGTGATGGAGGGCGGCGCTGACGTCGACCGACCGACCTGGAGCCGGGCGTCAAGCCGGCGCGAGTTCCTGCGCACCTACAAGGCCTGCATGTCCTGTCGCCAGCGCAAGGCGAAGTGCGAGCTGGGCGGGAACAGCGATCGCGGGATCCCGCCGGGGCCGCCTTGTTTGCGCTGTCGCAGGGAGCAGCGGAACTGTCTCTTCAGCGAGGACCGGGCCTGGGCGCGCAAGAAGAAGAAGGGTGAGTCGTTACCTTAGTTGCGCCGTGCTCTCCGCTCTCCGCTCTCCGCCCTCTCCGCCCTTCCCTCTCTTCCGCCCTCCGCCCTCTCCCCTCCCTTCCCTCTCCTCTCCCCTCCTCTCCTCCCCGCCCTTCCGCCCTTCCGCCCTCCCGCGCTCCGACCGCTGTTCCAAATACCCTGCCGGGAGAAGCTCCCGCGGAGGATTCAATCCCATCCGCATGGTTTCGTCACGCTGACTCGGCTTTCTCATCTGCAGAATCAAATACGTCGATCCCAGAACCTCCGTCGACTCCCTTCGCTGCGTCAAGCCAAATAGCAGGCCGCAACGACGGGGAAGAAGGAAACCATCCATCTCTCAATCAGTCGTCCCACGACGGCTTCTACTGTATCTCGAACGCCGGGGATATAGATACGCCCTCCTCGACCGGACACCAGCCGCATCACGTCCCCAATGCTGCCACAGCCGGCGCTGTCGGTGCCTCTAATTCGAACACCAGCATCGCGAGCGGCCACACAGGTATGCACTTTGACCCTGTAGGCCGCGCCGCCCCTGCCACCCCCGCCAACATGAGCAGCACTGGCAGCCTATCGCCGGTCTTGACCTCTTCCACCACCAACAATATCCACAGGCGGGAGTACCGGGGCAGCTCCTCCGATCGGCATCATCACACAGGGACTCAGCCGAGCGGTTCGCATGGCCTACACAATTCAGTCATGCGGACCGTCGTGTCGAGCGGCAACGATGCACTGAATATCCTTTTCCAGGCCGCGGCGCAGGAACAAGACAGTAGCATGGCAGACGATGAGTGTCATGACCACCAGCAATCCGCTTCAAAAGAGAACGGCGCTGAGGCTACCGGAGATGATAGCAACAGCGGTGCTGGAACTGCCCAGGACCGTACTTTTGCGACTCAGCATCACAAGTCTCAATCGAACGCCGGCGCGCGGTCTTATGATACCCCTGCTTCGACTGCTTCGCACGGAGTGTCGCCCGCAGCAGATCCGGCTCAACTATCACACGTCGAGCCAGAAGTTTTGGCTGTCTGGGATCAGTGTCGTTTTGTCAAGATGGGCTGGTTCTCATCCCGGGAAGCCGTGACATATGTTGATTTGTGAGCATTCTCCTACTGCACCGAATTCTCAGCTCCATACTCTCTCTCCATTGACTCACACTTGTAATACAGATTCTTTAAAAACATGGCAACGCTTTCTCCCATTCTCTCGGACTTCTATTCCCACCATGGAAACCATTATTGGCTAATCACTCAAGAACCAGTACTATGCTGTACCATACTCATGATTTCGTCTCGATATCACACCCTACCTGGCGTGGGCGGGTCCTCTCGGGGCTTCTTCATCCATCAAAGGCTCTGGCAACACTGTCAACATTTGATCATGCGTGTGATGCTAGGCCAGGAGAAAGGATCCAAGGCCAAAACTCGAACCGTCGGAACAATAGAGGCGCTATTGGTAATGTCAGAGTGGCATCCACGATCCCTCCATTTCCCACCAGAAAACGACGGATGGGATTCGGACCTGATGATGGACAATACTCCTGAACACCATCACTCCACAAGCCCGGATTCGTCCGTGTCTGCATCCAGTAGATGGCTGGAGGATGTTATCGAGCCCGCACGTCGCTCGGATCGCATGTCGTGGATGCTTCTTGGCTCAGGTCTCACTCTAGCTCACGAGCTGGGGATCTTTGACACGGATGATTCCCGCGCCAGGAGTCTGATATCGAGCCCGGAAATGGAAAATCAAGGATTTCCCTTTGATGAAACGGTTAACTTCCCTCGCCATCGTATCCGTCAATTACTATACGTCTTCATTAACCAGCTAGCCTCTCGACTGGGCTGTATGTCATTGATGCCGCAGAGCCTTAACCATTCTATTGTCTCGCCATTACTGCAAAATAATAGTATCGACGAGTGGCAAACCTTTATGAACTCATGGATTGAGCTGACAAAGCTAGCCAAATCCGTCACCGACATGTTTTTCCCTTCTGCAACATTCACCCGTCAGCAGCTGCATAGCGGTCGATATATTGGTCTTCTAGATCATTTTCGTCCGTTACTTCACCAGTGGAGGCAGAAGCATCTCGATACAAAACGTGAGAAAGAACAAATTCTATATATCTGCCCTTTACTAATATTCATTCTACTAGACCTGTCACGCCCATTTTGTGACATGATTTTCATTGAATATCAGTTCGTCAGAGTCTACACCAACTCCATCGGTATGCAGGCCGTCGTAGAACGCGTCCTCAATGAATCCGATCCTGACATAGTCATGGACGACGTTCGGCAAGCAAATATGGACGAAATTGACTACGAGTTTATCCAAGAAGTAATTGACGGGTCCTGCAACCTGCTACAGAAAGTTATCTCGCTTGCAGAAAGCGGCGCTCTCCGGTTTTCTCCCGTGAGAATATTTTTACGCATCACAAGCTCGTCGATATTCCTTCTCAAGGCTCTAAGTTTGGGCGTTCGAAATGCTAAACTCCAAGAATCTCTCGACGTGTTGACTAGAAGTATACAAGCGCTACGGTCGAGCTCGTTAGACGATATTCATCTAGCGTCTCGATATGCGACGCTGCTTGATTCGCTTCTTTCTCGATTACGACGAAGTTTCGTGCTCTCGAATAAGAATTCAAAAGTCAGCAGAGCTACCACGCGTCCTTCGTCAGTTACTCCGCTGCCGAGAGCACAGAATGCCTCTCCAGCACATCAAGCACCACTACCATCACCACAACAATCATTGACCCAACAGCAGCAGCATCAACAGCCACATCCGCTGCAACAGACGCAAATACAGCAATACTCCCCTGGGACGGTCCCTAACCCGGCCCCTCTAAATGCCTCGTTGGAAGTCCCGGCTACTCCCGTTTTCGAGGATGCAATCTCAACGTTAAACGACATCAGCGCTGACGACTGGCTATCATTACCCTTCGATCCTTCTATGGCACCTTTTGGGGATGGTGGGAATCAAGCCTGGTCCGGCTTTGAAGGGGCGAACCTAAACTTCATCTGGAACCTGCCTTCATGAAGAAGTTGTGTTTTTGAATATAATTTCATTTACGGCAAAACTAACTCGCCATTCTCTTCCTTGAGAGAAGACTCACCACAACAGCGACTTACCGGCCACCTACTCCTTGAAGTAAATAATCTTCATCTTTCCGATGAAGACTGGACCTGCGAAAGGATCCATTGCGAACTAATGCCCTGCGCACGATTGTACGGCCGCCATATATAAGCCTCCCGAGTCGCATCATATACGTCTAATCTTACTCGGATGTCATGCACGCGTTTTCCAAAAATTCTTTACTCATCGAGTTATATAAATCTCCTCAAAGCATCAAATACCTTCTCGGTACTTATCACTCATTAACAAAACAAGGTATCTTAATTTTGAAGAGGATCATACCTTGTTTTTTGTGCCTCGTGCCTTTACTGACATCGGATGTCGGATGCGCTTCTTTACACATCATTGTATACCCCATGTCTTGCAACTCTAAGCAAATGCATGTATCTCAACTCACTCTGCTAGATCTCTTACCCTGGTAGCCTTTCAGTTGACCAGCTTACCCATGGGCAAACACGACTTATGATAAATTTCTAAATGTATCCATGTATATGATGAGTTCATCTCAAACAAAACAGCCGGCGCAAACTCAAAGCTTCTTCCATTCAAGGATATCCACTGACGTCTTCCCACCTCCTTTTGTTGCTACTATGTCTATCGCATCCTTCATAGTCGCTAGATGGACGAAGCCAATTTTCTCATACACCCTGCGGCTTCCAATATTTCCCTCCAATATACAGACCCGAACATCCTGCATATTCAAATTACTCTTTCCCCACTCAATCATTGTTCTGGCTACGGCTGTCGTGATGCCGCGCCCTTGATAACATGGGTCTAGAAAGTCTACCCGTTTAATCGTCAGTCAAAGCTAGGACTATCGAGGTTGAGGATGGACACAGGCAGAGTAACATACTACCGACAGACCACACCAGGCTTTCATCACCTGGCGCTTTAGCTTCATTGGCAATCACGGCTCTTTTTCTCTCCTCTTCATCCTCAATTTCCAGGAAGATGTGTCTACACAACTCCAGAGACCCTATAAACGTCTCTTCACCAGTCTCCGGGTTTACTTTCCGAATAGTATTTACTGGGCATCTTTCAAGGAATTTGTTAGTTGACGTGTTTGCGTTGGAGCTGGTACCACTCCCTTCCTCGCTTAAAATGCGTGTTGGTGTATTGTGATTCATATTAAAGTAGTCGACGGCATCTTTCAGCGTGTATGGAAATGGAGGACCGGTCAGCCATTTTGCGACAGAGATGTCGTTGAGGATCATGGCAATCGCCTCTGAATCTTCGGCTCTTCGAGGTGTAATTATTATGTTCGGGTATCCGGGAAGAGCGAGATACGGCTCTCCGCCAGGCCTATCGTACAGTAGAGACATCGTGAGACTGGCCGTTCGGTCTTTGGAGACAATAACAGTGCTCGGAGGTCTCAAGGAATGAAAACATCCTCTGTGGCTCCTTTACGGACTACAACAGAGAAATCGCCTTTATGTACAAAGCCCTGAAGGATCAATGGGTCCAGGGTATGAGTGTATATGAGTCAACACTCCCCACCAGGTCCCGAGGCCTTCCTTGGTATAAATCATATTGGTTACCACCATTGGAGGTCTCTGCTGTACCTACCTAGGTATTTATCCGGTTAGTACAAGTTGAATGTAAATTGGCAAGGCAACCCTTGTCCGACCGATGTATCCTAGGGCAGGTATTGTCATATTCCGCTGGACACTCCCATCCTCCTAAAAGAGATGCTCTTTATTCCCCTCGATAGATGACATCTCGCATTCTTAGCTGTCGCTCGGTGCTAAAGGAGCCATGTAACGGCCACAAGGACACCGAGGCCCATGTCATGGCATGACACAGTAGTAGTGGACTCGCAAGGCTCTAAACACTTACGGGGTACTCCATGAACTTTATGAACCTTACAGTTGGTTACAAGTTTAGGTAATTGGTTCACTATGTGGTTGTCCGTGCAAGGGCTTATAAGAGTCGAGGATCGCTTCAACTTTATAAATTCTCCTCCCAACCACAGTCGGACATCACCTTGCACAGCCACCATGCTTGAGGAATAACACCAAACAGGTACGTATAACATCACCCTCAAAAGAAAGTTAGAATATTCTCCTGCTATCTATATCGGAGTTAAGAATTTAAGCTAATAATGTCCGTTGTCCAAAGGTTGTGCTGACAAACGAATTAAATTTCTTGCGGATTCTTTCCTAGGTTGTTTTAGAGATGGTTCGTCTGATCATAACTCGAGTTAATGATTCAGATTGGGATCAACTAGTTGAGGTTCAATTCAAGGCCTTTGCATCTGAACAGTTTTGCCAATTCATTAACGGCAAAGACACTCCTCTGAACAGGGAGCGATGCAAGAAGAAATACACAGCCTACGAGCCCGAGAAGTGGGGTGGGGCGCTTTGGCTAAAAGTTATCGATGCAGATGAAGTTGTGAATGGCAATGTCAATGGCAATGGCATCGCAAAAGCGAATGGAAAGAGTCCGACAATTCTGGGGGCTGTGCTTTATCGGCTCAACCCCAACTATTCAGCCGACGACCTTAAACGGACTGATCTGGAGCCCGAAAACTTCAAATGGTTAGAAGATCCCGAAGATCGACGGATTGCCGTGACAATAGTTCACGACGTCATGGACAGAAAGATGAGGTTCGTCAAGGAGCCGCATATCCGTTAGTCGACCAGCTAAGTCTACCTATGATGGACGATACAAACTTGGCTAACACAGTGGAACCAGAGCTTTCAACTCTATTTGTCTCCCCCGACCATCAAGGCAAGGGCATCGGAGGCGCATTGGTAAATTATGGAATTCAGCTCTCCAACCAAATGATGCTTCCTATCTGGGTGGAGTCTTCAACCACTGCGTATAACCTTTATCTGCGCCACGGTTTCAAAGACCAGATCCGCTCAAGAGTTATTATTGGGTCCTGGGACATCGAATATTCCATTTTGAAGAAGGAACCCGATCAAAGACATCAACAGGTGAAGGGTAAATGACGAATCGTGAAATTGGCGATTTCTGAGCAGCATATTCCAGCATGTTTTTGTAGACTAAGTACAGTGACACTTGATACATTAGCGTTTTGAATCTAGCCTAGGCATATACACCCGAATCACTTATATGCTTTCTTAGACCCATATTCCGTCATATAAACGATGATTCCAAGCTGTTGTTATTGGTGGTAAGGATGGGGACTTGAATTCTTTTCTTCCCTCTTAGCAATCGAGTTGCCATACTTGTTTACCTCTTTCCACTCTTGAGTGACACCATCTCCTCCTCAGCTCTCAAGAGTTGCCTCTTCAAAAGCTGTTCCTGTTCCTCCTCCCTGGACTGCGAGGCGGCTCGGCTCTCGGCTCGGCCCGTCCACACCACGTGATCAACAAAACACGTGATCATTACTAATCTTACGTGACCGGTACGGCGAATACGCGCTCTTGAGTGGTCGACGCGGTCTAAACAGTTGGGCCTGCGGGCAGTCGCGTCTATCACATCGACCACCACCACCACCACCAACCACGACGCCGCAACGACAATAAGGACAAACACGGCAAAGACGACGGACAGCTGCTATCGCCGCTCCTAAGTACGTGAAGGAGATGCACAGGCTCAACTGCACGCTCGACATATCTTTGCTAAACGCGCGTTGAACTGCGATGTATCTCCCTCGGCACCTCATTTCGCACCTCTACCAGCAGCTGCTCAGGTCACATCATCCGCTGTCTCCTCCGGTCCTGATACTTGTAGCGTTGGAGCCGGACGCCCTGTGTGCCTGTCGGATTCTTACAACTTTGCTGAAACGAGACTATATCCCTCACAAAATACAGCCAATTGCTGGCTATGGCGACCTTGCTAAGGCCGGTGCAGAGCTTGTGCATCCAATGCATGTTTCAAATGGCGGGAACGGAGGGGTTGTGGTGTGTCTGGGAGTGGGTGGTCTTGTTGATTTGGGCGAGACGCTCGGCCTAGATGTGAACAAGGACGAAGCAGGGGACATGGGCGGGATTGACGTCTGGGTTATTGACGCGCGAAGACCGTGGAATCTGACGAACGTTTTTGGTGGGATGGGGCATTCATCTGTAGAGACTGATATCCAAGCTATGGCTGGGGTCGGTGGGGTAGATCGAGGCCGCTTAACCGACGGTTACAGGCCTGGCAAGGGGGGCATCATCATCTTTGATGATGGTGACATTGACGAGGAACTTGCCATGGAGCGTGATGCATACTACACCCTCGAGAGCCTTCCAGATACCGGAGAACAAGAGGACGACGATGATGACAGCAGCGGTTCGGATGGCGAAATCCCAATTCAAAGCAAAAAGAGAAAATCATGGTCAGACCGGGATGATGGTGATGTCGTTGCATCCCACGACGAGGATGAGCGTCCAGCTCAACGACGACGGAGCAATTCCGTAGGGTTTTTTCCAATACTCTACTTTGTCTGGAACAGCCACTAACATCTTGTCAGGGTTCCTCCATCGCTTCTCCCCAAAGACTGAGAGCGAATCGTTTCGACTCTTCGCAATCTTCTCGATCTGTATCCCCAGCCTCCGACGTCCCATCTCTCGTCCAGCCAAAAGAGCCCTCGGCGCGAACCTTACGAAGGCGTCTAATCCGACTCAAACGAAAGCACGAGGCTACTCTCCAAGCTTACTATTCGCTCGGCACATCTTACTCTGAGCCTATCTCGTCTTTATTATACTCCCTCGCGTCTGAACTTGGTCGGGACGATAACGACCTGCTATGGCTTGCAATTGTTGGCGTTTCTAGCTTAGAGCTTTCTGGGCGAACGATGACCGGAATAGGGATATCAAATGCTTCCGAGTCGGGAGGTTCCGCTGGATGGGGAGGACAAAGGGGAGAACGCATTCGACAAATCTTGCGGGATGAAGTCAGGCGTCTGAACCCGCCTGATGAAGATGAGGCTGGCCGAGAAGCAATGAGAAGCGAAATCAACGGCGTAATTCCAACCAACGCCCGTTCTCCTACAGACACCTCTATCTTACTCTCCCCAGAGCCGCGGCTTCTCTTGCTGCGTCACTGGTCTCTATATGAAAGCATGCTTCATAGTCCCTATCTTGCGCCCAGGCTACATGTCTGGAACGAGACCGGAAGGAAACGGCTACGGAAGCTCCTGGCAAAAATGGGCGTCAGTTTAACTCAGTGCCAACAAAACTACACGCATATGGATATGGAGCTGAAACGGGACCTTCGCCAAAAGATGCTCCAGTATGCACCGATGTACGGTATGGAAGGGCTGGTCCCTCCAGCGTCCTCTGGTGGACAATCTGGCACGCGTGAAGGATGGGGATTTGCTCGATGCTGGGGATGGAAAGCTTGCCTGTCTGCCACCGATATTGGGGTAATACTCGGATCTATTCTCGAAGTTGGCTCTCTAGGTCCCTCCACAACTATTTCATCTGTGTTCTCTTCACATCAAAATTCGGGCGATACGACTCAGGCCAAGCTAGGGGCCGATAGTTCCAATGTACTATCCCGATTCTGGAGTGCCTATGATGCTCTGGGGCCTAGTTCGGACTCACCTACACAGCTACTGGCCTCGATTCCTTTAGCCCAGCATCTACATCGAGCAATCTTACGCACGGGAACTGCCCTTCTCTCAAAACATCAGATACGTCATTTACGTGCATTCCGCATTGCCGTTGTGAAGGACGGCCCAGACGTGAAGCTTTTTACCAACCCAGGTGCGCTCACGAAACTCGCGCTGTGGATTGGTGAGGCCATCCGCATCCAAGAGAAGGAAAAGGGGATTGGGATGAAGACGGGAAAAAAGCATGCGGTTGACACACCACTGGTTCTTGCTGGATTGGACGAAGATAGGAGCGTATATGTCGTGGTCGGAACGGGAGGAGGTGGAGGCGTCATCGACTTTGCTGCGATGGCCAAACGACGCGAAGAGCAGCGAAAAAGGAAAGAAGCGAGAGATACAAAACGGGCCGAACGTGAAGAACGGCGTGCCAAAAAGAGGGCAGAAATGCAAGAGGATGACGACGAGCTAGCGGAGGAAGCAGAGTCCTCCGAGTCAGAGTCAGAGTCGGATTCAGATTTGGACGCGGAATTGGACGGCTTCAGCAATAAAAATCTAGTCCGAAATCGTTTCGGGATTGCTTTCCAGGAAGTCGTTCATGAGACCAATGCAAGAGTTCGAATAGACAGTTTCGAGCATTGCGTTGTTGAAGTTCAGAAGGAAGACCTCGGAGCATTCCTAGAAGCTCTCAGCTTCAGGAGTGTGGTCGGATGAGATCTACCTTTTGCTTGTTACTTCTCAATACCCTATGGTGATCTTCCCCGATTGCCTTCCTTGCTCTTGATTTTGTTGCGTTGAAGCGTATAAAAATCTCCCTTTTATATCCCTGCAGGCTGCCTAAAGGTGTTCCCTTATAGATCCGTCTTCCTCACACCCTACCGACACTGATTGAATTTATACGTCTGGCTATAATAGGTGGACTTCTTTTTTTCTTCGCGGCAAACTGGGTCTTCCAGTTCGCATCAGTCCCTATCCTACTCTAAGATGTGTTACTTCTCTGCCTCTTGCATCATGCCCTTCTTTCGTTCAATCCTTTCTTTTGGACATTTATGTTGACTCTAATGTATATACGGATCTAAATGGTGGATTAGGTATTATGGCTGGCACGTGTGTTAATAGAAATAGTATCTTTTTATGGCTTTACGGTGGCACTCAACAAGAAATTTACTGTTGAGCTTGTAGGCTGAGCCTTTTTTCCGAGAGATATAGATCATTGATGTGTATGGGGTATTTAAAACAAAAAAAATGAGAAAAGGAGGTCTGTTGACAGAGTTCAATATATAGATGCAGCGAACCACACCCCTCCCATGCCAATCAAGACTAGTATACCGATGATTTTCTTACTCCAGTCGTCAGTATCCTGGATTTTCATCGGCCCAGCAAGCTTTTGGATTGGGGAGCCCGCATGAGCTGGCGGAATAGACGTTGCTTGGTGTGTTTCAATCATGACAGATGAAAGAGGAGCGGTATCCTTTATATGCCCGCTTTCCATCTCCTTCCACTGCTCGACTAATTTAGCAATTGCCACTAGATCTTCTCTGATCGTGGATTCAGAACCATTATTAGGGCCGTTGCCACCATCCACATCCACCTCCTGAACGTTGCCAAAAAAGTCCATAACAGTCCTCAGTCTACCCTCTGGTTCTCCGCCAGGAAACAAATCCCATCTGACGCCGGGTTGAGAGTGTATCTTGGACTCGTCGTATGAGTCAAACAAGTCGCCTAGAGTGCGTTTGGAGTTGGTACTGGTGACCTGGGTTTCGAGGAATTCCAGTATATAGTAGGTCCAGCGATCGATGACAGCCACCCCAACATCGCTATCCGCATGGTGGGAGTAAGAAGACTGGTCGAGTGCACTCGAGCCCGTGGCTATGATGTTTGGAGAGTAGAGATGCGTGTACATGGTGTTGGCCTGACAGGTATCGATCATGAAAAGCAGCTCGTTGTATCGTTTCTTCTCCCACATCTGCCCAAATGCGTCTGCCAGATCCCATGCCCCAATCTCCTCTGAGTCCTGAAACTTTAGAAACTGATCACCGCCGTGACCGGTCATGTAGACGAGTACGTTGCTGCCCGCGTCGGAACCCAGCCTCTTGCTCTGCGGCACATCCTCGCCCAAACGGTCAGTCAGCAAGCGAATGAAATTCTCCACGGTGACCTCGTATCCGCGATAATCAACTTCTATGTTGTCTCCGTATAGATCCAGCGCACGATCGGCGTTGTTGTACACGGTGCCGGGGAAGGCATTCCGAGGGTTGCAGGCCATGTCGTCCGGGAGCATCAGGATGATCTGGGAGTCAGGGATGCCCAGCCGCTTGACAGTTCGATAGAGGGAGAGCACATTGGCTAGATGGCGGTAGTTGAACCAGAAACGAGACGTAGAGACCAACACAGCCCAGTTGGAAGTATGCGCGGCCGAGGAGAGACCGCTGGTGAGGAGGATAAAGAGGAGGAGGAGGGGAAAGAAGGAGAGGAAGGGGTCGAGCAGTCGGGTCGCCATGTTGACAAGCTTCCGCGAGGCTATCCCGGCCGCATCCTCCCTTCTGGCCTGAGGACTTGCGGCGTCGATGATGGATGTTGAATCTCGTCCTCCTTGGAGTCTCCCGCGGATCTGATAGACGGGGACCTGCTGAGTCAGCCCGCAGCTGGCCCAAGCTTCCCGTCTCTCCCTTTTGGCCGGCGCGAGCCTCATCTCGTCTTCTTCTTCTTCTTCTCTCTCTGTCCCTATCTCTGTCTCTCTCTTCTACGCCGTCTGGCTCCTCTGACGACGCATAGTTGTCTCTCCCACCTCGCCCGTCTGTCTAGCGTTGGTCCCTGCGTTCTTGTCTTGTGATATCCTTGCCGTTTTGCAGCGATCTACTTCGCCCTGCTCGCTCGCTGGCTGGCGCCTAGAAGGCCCGGATATAGATATCTCTCTCGCCTAGTTCCGACTCATCATTTGGCCCATTACGAGCTCCGCCTGACCTCCGCTCTCCTCCCTCGACCGCCCATAGCCTTCCTTTGTTTTGTCCTTCGCAAAGCGCCAATCCGAACCCTGCAGTAGGTCAGGACTTCCATAGCACACATCACTCTCGGTCGGCGAGCCTGTCTACCAGCCTCCGTATCGCTGCCTTGTAGCTGGAGATCATAGCCATGGTCGAGCTGGCTACGCTTCCCAATAAAGGACCGCCGAAGTTACATCTCCTGGCGCTGCCGAACGAAACTATAGAGGCTATCTTCTCTCAGGTAAGTCTTGAAACATTTCGCTCCTGGTCGTGTCTCTATCTCCTTTACATATCAATGGCTGATGATGACTTGGTTTTCATGCAGGTGGATCCCGAGGATCTTATCAATCTGTGCTTGGTTTCGAGATCGATTCGCGAACATGCTGCATCTCGGCTTTATAGGTCACTTCATTGTGTTCTGCAACCTCGTTGTGACGCTGAGCGGAAATGGCCTATTGACCGTCTCGCCAAAGAGCTGGAGACACTAACGACAAGTGACTTCAACTATGCTGCTTACATCAGATCTATATGCCTGGACACTGCACCGCTTAACCACGATAACGACAATCAGTTCCACGAACAGATAGTAGAGCAATTCAAATACGATACACCATGCGGAAAGTTCTTCAACAACCTTCTCTTGGCATCGATCAAGAAAATATCGAGTCTGGAATCATTTCGGTACGAACGAACCCACTCCTTCTGAAGGAGCATGGCCATACCACCCTCAGTTAACCGTTCTAACGCATAACACACTAGATGGAATCTCCGCCTTGAGCTCAGTCCTACCATTTTTATGGCTCTAGGAAAGATCTCCACTTTGCAGCAGTTTTCAATTCGAATGCCTGCGGGCGTAGACCCCCTTTTGGAAAAACCGACTCCGATACCACCTCCTCCAGGGCCACCTGTCACGGGAGTGCACCTCATAACTCACCATAACCACATGCACCCGCACCCACCGCCGCCGCCACTTGCAACGACTCATTACTTGCCGCACAATCTCTCCAGAGGTCGAGACAAGCTCAAGAGTCGCAAATACTGGGATCCGCGCCACTCGTTTTCTCATCTTTCACAGCTCAGCACACTGGAAGTTCTGGAAATGGACAATTTGGGTTACATTGACGAGATTACAAAATGTATCTCACAATCATCCAGTACGCTAAAAAACTTAAAGCTGTCCTTCTCCGAGCGGCTTGCTCTAGCATCCCGTAAGAAGAAAGAGGATGAGGTCTCAGAAACAAGCAGTGTCCAAGACGAAGACGAGCTTTATCAGCCTCTCCCTCCTCCACCACCTCAGGGTCAACAACCAGCGGCGTTCACTTCGTCTAGCTCCAAGAATTCTGAGGTCCGTCGGGAACGCCTTGCTCAAGAACAAGTGCTCAGTCGCCTCTTTGGAGCGAACCGCAATGGGACTGACCAAATGGTAGAGAATGCCCTCGCCGACGCGAGTAAGGCTCTTCAAGCCAAAGATGATGCACATGTGGCCTTCAATGAATACCTAAATTCGGTCTTAGAAAAGCTTCGCACAGAAGAGCCAAAGTATCAGGCCGTGATAACCGAGATTGAAAAGATCATATACCCAAGCCAAGGTGCAGCTGCAGATAGGAACGCTGATACCAACTTGCAGACTGTAGAAGAAGCCGGCGTTCCGCCCACGACGGCCCCTGGTGGAAGTAATGCTGATGACGCCGCGCCAGCTGGAGAGTCTCAATCAGGGCTGGGGGCTAATGCCGAAGAGGGGGAGGACCCGAAACCTGACGATGCGCCTGGCCTTGTTGAGCAAAAAGACGCCGCTTCCATCGACCTAGAAAAGCGTCTAGATTCTATTGTAGACCTGGATCATCCTGATCATGCTAGTGAAGGGGAAGACCAGGAGTTCATTAACGAACATGACCATGACCATGACCCAGTATCTTCGAAGAATCTCACCAATGGGTCTGTGCTTAGCATTAACTCTGGGAACACCAGCGAGCCCAAGGGTAAAGAGCCGATGGAAATGATACCAGTCAATGAAGCGGAGGTTGTCCAGATTGACTGTGAGGTTATCCAAGACTATGTCCGCGAAAATCATGGCATTGCACTCGAGAAACTCTCAATATGTTTGGTCCCTGTCAAAGCTACCATTCTTTGTCAGAGTATCAACGTCTGGACCCTAAGACACATCAGTTTACTTAACGTTGGACCGCAGAGAGCGTTTTGGGCGACGTTAGAGAACCTCAACAAGCTCAACCCTCTCCCACTTGTCTCTGTTCACACAGACAACGTTACTAGCTACCTGCTCTCTTTTTTGAACGCTGTACCACGCCTTGAGGAATTATTTCTATTTGAGCGTAGTACCAACTCGAGAGTAGAACCATCTACTCCGAAAACTACTGTTACCATTGAAGATATTCGGAAGCAAGTGCTCCGAAAGCATATGGGCACACTGAAGCGGCTGATGATAAGAAATGACAATGATTTGAGTTGGACTTTCAATCTATCATCTGTTGCTCTTCTCGCCAAATATGGCCAGAAGTTGGTCGAGCTTGTCGCTCACTTTGACGGGCTGGCCTTTGTGAGTCTACCATTTTCTTAAGACACACTTCCACCGTCATTTAGTCTCTTCAGACCATAACGACTCTGTTCAAGATAACCCATTGCTAACTAAATAATATAAATATAGCACTCATTGATGCGAACCATACGTAACATGGAGTCACTCTATGTATTGCACGTCCTTTTATCAGACCCAGACTACTGCCTCAGCGTCCTGGACGAGATTCGCGAATGTGCCATTGACAATTTTTTACACTGCAATTTCATCAAAGAAAGGTATATTGCCGTGAGCTATGCTTCCGGCCCGCCTATTCAGACACGCTGTACGCTTGTGGAACGTTGTGGGAGGAAGATTAAGGACTCCCCTAAACTCCATAGCAATACAGCCGAAACGTACGATGAATTCGAGTATCTCGGCATGTTCAATGGCGTAAGTCTCACTGACATTATTCAGTTTGAAGATGAGCCAGGAGTCCAAGTTTGGAAGAAGGAGATTTGGAACCTAATGCTGTGATGAAGCTGGTTTTTTTATATACCCTCTCCCAAGTTTTGCTACATCTATCTTCTCTCTTCCTCATCTTGGGTCAAACCGAAGCTCGTAACACTTAACACCTTAGACAAATGCCAACTCCATCCCAATCCTCTATGCCTCCTGTCTCCCCTTGGGCTTTTTGTGTAATTTCGCTCGCTTTCGTGAGCAGGGACGGTTACTTTTCCCGTTATAAGAGTGTATTAGTTACCGGCCCGGGAGATAATTGTTCCCGATAAGATCTCTTATCGCCCACCCCACTCGACAAGCAGGGTGACTCTTTTTCCAGGCTTCACGTAAATACATTTTTAGTACTCTCCCCTACTTCTTTAAACAGACATTTCTCCTGTGTTTGATAGACCTGGTAGTCATGGCTCCTAAGAAGGAGAATGCCAAAAAAGTAGCCGGCAATGCAAAGGTATGGACTCCCGCAAAGTATTGATGGATTGACTGACCGATCAAACTTCCTTAGAAAGCTGAGGCTGCCGCAGCTAAACAAGCAGTAGCCGATTCCAAAAAGGCGGCTGAAGAATCGCAAGAATGGCAAAAGGGTTCTAAAGACTCCGGAAAGAAGTATTGTCTATCCTACATCAAACCTGCCACGGCCACGCTGCTAACGCTGCCCGTGTAGAGAACTAGCAGAAGCCAAGAAAGCAGAAGCAGCCCGTAAAAAGGCCGAACGTGACGCTCTTCTAGCAGAGGAAGAGAAAAGTCTTCCCAGCAAACCAAAAGGAAATGCAAAGACCGCGCAGAAGAAGACCCAGTCCCGAGGAACTCTGGACCTAGGCCAGCTTGACGCCGACCCCTCAAGTAGCAAGAAGGGCCCTGCCTTGAATGCAACAGGTATCGATAATGCCTTGGATGCGCTTTCGCTAGACGCAAAGGACTCTTTGAAAGTTGATCGGCATCCGGAGCGAAGGTTTAAGGCTGCGTACGCTGCCTTCGAGGAGAGAAGATTACCGGAGATTGAACAGGAACAGCCGGGCCTAAGAAGGCAACAGAGGATTGCTCTTGTCAAGAAGGAATTTGAGAAGAGTGAGGAGAATCCATTTAACCAGGTGAACGTAGCGTTTGATGCATCAAAAGAAGAAATTTTAGCAGCCCGAGAAGCTGAGAGGACTAAGATTGAGGGACGCTTGACGCATCGGTGAAATGATAGTATGCAGTTGGACCGGTTGTTTTAGAGCCTTTGGCTACCGAGTCCGTTGGGCTTGTTTTAGCTTAGTTGCTCATCACCTTCCATTGATATCTATCATGTGGTTGATTGAAGGCCATCGCTGAGAACGTATATAAACTTACAACACTTGACCCCTATCTATACTATTTGCTAGTATTCTATGATATAGATGAATTGGTAAAAGAGTAGTAGCAAGGTAACTCTATAGGATTAAAATAGATAAGCAACATCTAAAATATGCATCTCTATCCAGAATCTAAACAATACTCGTGTATACATATTCAGTCACAAAAGCCGGATTGGCGGCCGAGGTAGGGAACCACACTCCCTCTGACCACCTGAGATATGCTATACAGCAACCCTAGTGCGGATTAAAAATGTAGTCAAGCCAGAAATAAAGCTTGAGATTTATTTCCGAAATGAGTCGAGACAGTCTAAACGAAAAGAGGGAGAAGAGGCATTCCAAAGCAAGTATATGTCATATCTCCAAGCATATAACGTTCCAGTAGCCAAGAATATTGTAGAGGTAGCGTTTCAGGGAGGGTATCGTAAGGGGTATGCTTCCAAGTTAGGCCATGACGGTCCTAACATCCCAAACATACAGTTTCTCATCCCACCCACAGCTCGCACACCACCCATCACTTCCGAAAAGGCACCAGTCAACCCCGGTGACAAATTCGGTGTGCCTTCCCATACGGCCTAGTTCTCTCCCTTGAGCAGATGCCGCCCTGAGTGACAGAGCATCCACATCACCTGGCGGTATTCCGGCGGATCCATCTGTCCACACTCGGCAGGTCATATCGTAGCTTGAACTAAGAAGAATATGAGGGGTGTGAGGTGACCACGTTACTTTTCTGATAGCGTACTCGTGGCCTTTGAGTGCCGATAAAGGGCCCTCATGAGGTGAGCGGATATCGAAAGTACGAATAGTACGGTCGACACCTGCCGTCGCGACCACGGATGGTCTGTATTTGTTCCAGTCATGAGTAAGGGCTTCGGCCGGTGGAGTTGGAGGAAAAGGAGGCACAAAGCCAGGATGCCTAGAGCTAGTTTCGCCGTGAATTGGGATCTGCAGAGTGAGATGATTCCCCGCAGATGGCGTTCTTAGATCGAAAATGCGCAGATGAGAATCCGACGAAACACAAGAGACGATATCAGGGGAATGAGGTGAAAAGGCTGCAGAATAGGTGCAGCTATTAGTAGGTAAAGTGAGCAGCGACTGTGCACGACCGGGTGTCCATATTTTGACCGTTCCGTCCCAACTACTGGAGCAAAACCGGTCCTTAGCCACTAGATTCCAGTGAACCGAAAAGACTTCTCGGGTATGCTCTTTCCATCCCTGAACTGGAAACTCATCAACTGCTATATCAAACAGCTTGATGCTTCCATCTCCCGATGCCACGAGCGCCTGGTTCTCATGGACCTCCGACCACGTAACATCGTACAAAGCATCCTGGGTTATGAATCTAAGCAGCGAGGGATAACGGATTAGCTACCAACACCGTTGCAGCAATACGAAGATATACTCACGATTTCAGCGGAACAATGCCTTGGGGTGTCAGATCGAAGATATAGAATCGGCCATTTCCGACCAGGCCAAAGTTTGCAGAGGCTGCAACTGCGATCCGAGAGTCGAAAAAGGGAGAATATTTCACAGCGCATCCATTGAATCCCTCTGTTCGATACTCGAGCATGTTGCCGACGGAGAAGCGTACGGGTTGCCTACCAAAGGCCAGGGGTGTGGGGTATCCGCGGGAGGTTCAGGGCTGTGCACATCTACAACTCATGGCCATGGGCGTCTGGGCAGTGTAGAAGGCAGGTCGGCATAGACACACTCATCCCTCTAGCCCCGCCAACGCTTCCCTATCGAATGTATCGCGGTCTGAGGCCTATATTGTGTGTGGGTTGAGTCGCGCGTGGTGTAGAGAGACCGCGACCTCAAAGGGCAAAAGTTCGCAGAAGTTGCGATACGTCACAAAGAGCCGAGGTTCAGGAGCAAGCTGCGATTATGTCATTCTTATGTCATTGATGACTCATGATATGCACGTGATATCTAAAAATATCCATCCCCTTTACGAAGGATCAAATACTCGAATAATACAATCAGTTCAGCTGAGGATACAGAGTAGGATCTAGCTTAGTAGTGGGTACATCTCAGCGCTGTGCAGATCCAGGTCCCCCCTCTCTATCCAGTGGCGCAAGAGAGCAGCGATCTCGTCGCTGTTGGACTCGAGGAAGAGCATATGCCCGTTGCCGTGAATGCCCACGTCTCCCAGTTGTATGTGCTCCGCCGGAACTCCAGCCTGCTGCAGATACTTGACAACGCACCAGTCGGTGGGCCTATGGAAGGAGGCCTCCGCCGTCACCACCAGTGTTCTCTTCACTCTCTTCAGGTTGGGCAGCTGCCGCGGGGGAGGTGACTCCGCCTGGATGATGCAATGAGGGCCCGACGGAAGCTCGAGAGTCTGCTTGACCAGATCTGTCTCTGGGTTTGTAGCTGGGGGTTGATAGGTCAAGGGTATATTCGCCAGTCCCCAGGGCCGATTGTAGGGATCTTTGTAGATGAAATTCTCGAATGGGGGACCGGCTGGCTCCAGGGCTATAACTGAATGCACTTTTCCCGGACGAGCATCTGCCACCAGCCAGCCGTGAGTAGTAGCCTGGGAATGCGTCAAGAGAATTACCGGGCGGCCGATGCGGTCCAGCAATGCTGCTCCTGCGGCTTGGATGGTGGTCTCTTGTTGGGTTTGTGATCCGATAAACTGCACTGTTGATGCGTAGTAGGTGTCAAATATGGCGTCACCCATTACCCCCGAACCCGGCCATTGAGTGTGAAGCTTGGCTTCAGGCCACAGCATGTATTTGGCTGGTGCAGTGAAGTATTTTTGCAGTTGTTCCGCTGATAGCGCGCCCAGAGCCCCGTCCCCAGGAATCCAAGGACTGCGTCCCCGGAACGTCTGGTCGACTAAGTAACATTCATAGCCATGCTCAATAAAATATGAGGCCCAACCACTCCCGCCGTCGGGTTTGTTCAGCCAGTTCTAATCCCCTTTTGTCAAATTCCTCACCAGTATGCAGCAAATGCAGGGTCGAAAGAGACCTACCGTGCCAGTTTGAGCCTGGCCGTGAAAAAAGACGATCGGATGCTCTTTCACTGGGCGTCCAACCGGAAGTAGATGTTCGACGTACATCTGGTTCTTGAATACATGCTCTCCCTGGCCATTGTCTGTGTACTCCCCACCCACGTAGAAGTAGTTGCGGACGTAAGGAACCTCGTCGGACGAATGACAAGCATTGAAGAAAAGATTCAAGAGAAAAATGAAGGCAAACATGCTGTCTCGATAGGGAGCACTGTATTTGTGAGCTGCAACTGGCTGAGTTTGACTAGATGTTTGCTTTGCAAACCTGAAGTTGGACTGACCAGGTTGTTTAAATACTTAGGCCAGTCCAGATGAAAATACCCTAACGCCAAAATTAATTTATCGGGCTACCTAACGACGACGGATCGTAAGCTCATAGACTATATAATATAATTATCAACTCGTGGCCTACTATTGAGCTCATGCTGATTTGCCTGCTAGTGTTAGACCTTTTTACGTTCGTATTAGCATGGAGTAAACGAAGATTTGCATTGATCGGCGGGGTGACGAGATAGGCAGTGGATTTTATCTCTTGAAGGATGAGACTCATGTCTCCGTGTCAAGCTGAGCCGGAAACGAGAGTAAGAGATAAGTGTGGAAACGATAAAATCCACCAATACAGGTCTTTCTGTTTAGAACTAACACAGTCGGCCATTCGTGTGATGATACAGGCTACCTTCTAGAAACCATAAGAGAAGCGTCGAAAACATGAAAGATTGCAAAGTGCATTAAACTGGACATAAAGTAAGGGTGGAGGGAACAAATATTATAACAGACGCACAAAAGCCGAACTCATATTTTCCACCCGTCAAACAAATTGTAAGAATGCTGAACGAATCAATTCCTAGCCACCCAGTAATATCAGAGCAAAGGAGATCATGGCAATAATCATGACGGATTATAATAGGAGCTAACGATGACGAAACCAGGGACATAAAGAAAAACTGGGTATATAAGAAACAGCAACCTAAGGAACAAACAATAAAGGAAAGTTCCGTGCATTGCTTTACTCTCGTTTGCGCAGCAATAAGAGAATAGAAGCAAGCCCAGAAGGCGGAGCTGCAATTCGTAAAACTCGTTTGAAAATCAATTAACGGGGTGGGCTAGTCCGTTGCCGAGGAGGGATATTCCGGGCTTTCGGCTTGCGTTACGCCTTGGGACCACAGGTGGAAGATGGCCCTGAAAATGCCGGAGCCAACCCGGCCTCGCACTCGTCTATATCCAGTTTTGCTGATTTCTCCGAATCGTCCCTTTGAAGGGTAGGCTTGATGGTATCTTGTTCAATCCAGAAACTTTCAACAGCTCCAACAGCACAGACCAGACCGCATGCCCACCAAGAAAGAATGGAGAGTCTATGTTCCAGGCCTTTCGAATGTAGAAGTCCGGTCACTGTTGGGCCCAGCGCTCTGCTCAAACTAGCGGTCGAGGCTGCCACACCGTTGATTGACCCCAAAACGGTGGTTGATGGGGCTGAATTAGCAAGCAATATAGCGTTTGAAGGAAACGCGATGACATGAAGGGTAATCTTGCAAATCAATGCAATATAGGCGGCGGGAAGCCGGAGATTTTCCGGAAGGAGGACAAGGTATGGCACCGCTAGGTAGAGTGCCGGCCAAACGGCCAATGCGAATCGATAGGTGTTCAAAGTACCGAAGTATTGAACGATAAATGGGAAAAGGAATAGTTGCGCTATCATTGAGTAAATTCCTTGCATGGCAAGCATAAAGCCAATCGATTTAGTAGAAAGAGCTAGCCCGCCTAGGAATTTAAAGGGGAGTTCAACGGGCTCGCTGGAGACCGGCGTACTCAAAAATACAGGCATGAGCTGGTCGAAACTGACGCTATGGCTGTTTAATTGTTAGCAACTAGCGTATAGTTCTAGTGAGACGCGTGGCACTTACTAGGCGAGGAGTCCATATCCAATAATCACGTATTTCACCTTCGGAGTAAATATTTTAATGAACCCTTTACTCTGTTTCGGCTGTACAGGCTGGACTACCGACACCTTCGAAGACTCCAGAGATTCATGGACATTAGGGTCCTCAAGGCTTTCATAGCCTGGTGGAGGGTCATCGTGGAACAGGAATGGTTTGGAGTCCTCGTCGTCAGTAACACTCGAGCGTTTTCTGTCACTGGCAACGTCTTCACCTCCAAAAAGTTTCTCTATCAGGTATTTTCCGAGTTCGCGGCCCCTGTCGCGTTGTAGTTTTTTCTCGACATGGGTCTCCTCTAGGAAAAGGATCCCGATTGTGATACCGACGAGCAGCACTGCGACACATACTAGGTTTGGGAGAAGGAATGGGTATCGGCCAAAGAGGCTATCCCGTTGGAAAAGTGATGGGTAGCTCTCGCACGGTTGAGCGAGGGCGCCGCCAATTGCAGGACCAATGATGGAGCCCAGACACCAGACAAATGGCATGATAGAGTATGCCCGTGGCTGATGTGATTTATCTGTGACGAGCTCCGCTACCGTAGTTTGCAGCACGCCGATATTTCCGTTAAGTAAGCCACCGAGAGCTCGAGCCATTAATGCCATCGGGAGACTGGAAGAGAAGCCAAAAACCATCATGCTGATTGCGGTACCCACAAGACCCATGATTAGAACAGGCTTTCGACCGATAGCATCACTGACACGGCCCCATAACATTCCGGTGGAAAACTCCGCCAATGTAAAGGCAGAAGTGACTATGCCGGCATAGAATGCAATCTTCCTGTCGTCACTTGTAACATGGAAATTGGCCACCATATAGTAAACATATGGGAAGATGGACATAAACGCAATAGGTTCACATATCCGACAGAGCCCTGCATTGCGAAATATCGTAAGTATGTGTTAACAGACCGAGGAAGTATTCAAGAAGACTACTATTTATAGCGATGTAATTACTCACCTAGTATGAAGAGCTGTTGTGTAGGGAAGGGAGGTCGACCATCGTCTGCTTTGGCAAATCTTTTGATGAACGGGAGATTTCGAAATCGAGGCATGATGCCGGTGAGTCACGCGAGGCGATGCACGTTAAGTGACTGAGGTATTAGATGTTGATTTCGAGTTGCTGTTGAACCTCGATTTGAAGGAGGTTGAGTGATGCCGTCAGGCGTGGTAGAAGTATTAGTTCGCCGAGTGAACCCAGGTAAGGAAGTTACGAATTATAAGAACTCCTAGCAATAGATCGTGGCTCATCCGCACTGCACAAAGCTTTACTCTTGTGGATAGTTCGGGAATACTGTGAGAGGCTCAGGAATATGAAAGATTGGAATGGGGTGGAGAGGATGAGGAAGTGTTGTTTAAATGGTTGGAATGATATATGGAAGAGGAGTTTGTCAATCACAAGTGAAGCGGGTTCCAGCCTGGTTTTGACCACAAAATATTGCGGACTTTGAGGCCCAGTGCCAGTGGCGAAGAAAAAGAAACAAAACGAAAAAATATAGATTAGACTAAAATAAGAGCAGTCAATCCCGGTCGTCGTGAGGAAGACAGGGAGCTGGGATTGCAAGTAAAAATAACGATGGTTAGAGTTGGGGGCGGGTATTTTAAGTCAGGAGACAAGGAAGCTGACAATGCACATGGCACGGTCAATTAAAGCTTTCCAGAGAATCGGGACAGGGCCACAGGCTTATCAAGCACTGAGCCAATGACAGCCACGATCAAGCCAATATTGATATAGGAGCGACTCCTTTAGACGGATTTAATGCCGGAATGAACGGACGGACGTAGGAGTGAAAGGATGAAAAAAAAGAGGAAAAGAAAAGAAGAGAGAATGGGACGGAGGCAGAGGAAGAGAGAAAAAAGAAAGGGCAGACAGGTGAGATTAAAGGAAACTTAGCGAGGCACCAACTGGGTACGAACGGCGTCTCTTGTGCACTGAGGAAAAACGCGACTGAGTAGTATAAAATTGACTGTAATATATTTCGTTTTCACTCAACGAAAAGGGGAGGGGGGTTAGTTAGTTAGGGCGAGAGTGAGCTGCAAACCAGAGAGTTTGCGCAGGGTTTCAGGCTATCACATAATTTATTTTTCTTCAAATAAGAAGGCACGTCATTGTAATTCGAGTGAAAGTACTCCGTTGTTGAGCATCTGAGGGGCGCTATATTCTCGTACTCCTCCACAGGGCAAAGGCCATTAGGAAGTCAGCCAAGGAAATGGACGCCTACTGCTAGGCCCCGAGAAGGCAGAAAGGAAACTGACTCCTCTCATTTTTTTTCTCTCTTTGCGGCGCAACGAGTGTGGACCAACAACGACTCTGGTCTCCATCTCCACCGGGAGCAGCTCTAGCCTTCCCAGCCGAAAGCAAGGAGAGGAGGACAGACAAGGACGCGGTGGAGCCGGGGAAGAGGGAAAGGGGAGCCCAGGTCTAAGCGTCTAGAAGGCACTGCATTGGAGGTGTGTGGCGCCTGTTGTGGAGTCGCATCGATCGGAACCAGTTCCCAGAAGTTTCTTTTTTTGCGCCCTCTTTTTGCTTGCTTTTTCCTGGGCAGATGCCAGGGAAGATAAAACGAAAAAGAGGCCGGCCTGCCTGAGCTGATCCCCTATGATTGGGCGTAGACGCTGGACGGCTGAAAGTTATGGAGAGTCCACTACCCGACTTGAAGTCATTTTGGGCAATACGCAGCCGAGTCAAACTTACGTTGTTCACCGTTTGAGAAATTAAGGAAAACGAAGGATGAGAGCGAATGGTACCGACCGGCCAATGAGTTCCGCGGCACCGGCATCGTTCTCACGCCGCGAGTCCGAGCGAGGAGTCGTCATTTCTCGGGGGGAGGGGGAGACGGAGAGGGGGTTTGCCTCCAGTCCATCTCCCACTACGATGGACGGACGCCTTCGGATGTGCTCCCCCACACACCGGACATGCATGTGTGGGCTGTTTGGGACGCGGGATGCGGTATGACGATGCCGTTTTTTCTCCAAAGAAGAGGCACGTCCATCGCGGGTCTGCGGCGGCCGTGGCACTGCTGGGCCGCGACGAGGCAGCAAGACCAGCCAGGCATCCGCCGCCGGAAAAAGAAACCTGGCTCATGCCGCTCTCTGACCAGCGATGCCAGCTGCCGCCGCCGTTGCGGCGATCCTGTGAGGTTTATTTGCATAAGCACAGAGCAAATATCAAGCCAGTTCGACCGATGCTCTGTATATGTTGGTGTCGAGCACAAGTGGACAGGAAGCAGGTACCGACAGTTTGGAGAGACTTTTCCAGCCCAAAAGAACAGCCGTGGATCATGTGCCCCCGCCCTATACTTAGTCAGCCGAGGGCCCCCTGTATATACTCCGTAAGGATATAAACATCCCGGACTGTACAATAAGAAGATGTAAGTGTGTATATCCGCTGGACATGGTAGACGTTGGCACGGACACCCGTACATGTCGAGGGTATGTTGGCGGTCACGCTGAAGTTCGGGCTGACACTTGCTCGGGCTGATACCGCTTCGAGGCTGATGCTTGCTGCTGGTGCTGACGGTGCCAGCTCACACATCATTACCTTGTCTGCCTGAGAATGTGACTGCGATCCATTCTCCCAGAATGCTAGGGGGTGGCTGAGAGTAGTAGTATCAGCAGCCATGATGTCACTGCGCACTCCCAAACACGTTCAAGCTTTTTTCAGTTTAGGAATGCCGGCTGCCTCTTCCATTTGATCCTGGGTCTGGCGGCTGATTGGCCGCGCGGAATAATCTCCGAAGCAGGGATTAAAGGGCTGGATCAAGCTGGGGCACATTCGCGATGGCACGACGCCGCAGCAAGGGAAAATTGGTCTGTCTCTCCTTGTCGAGCTTCCTCGTTCGTGGCGGCAAGGCCCGGGCATTCCGAGCTCGCTTGGTGTAATATGGAGGCATATTCCCGCTAAGAACAATCTGACAAATCCCTCCTTCTTTGCGTTGTTGTTTTTGTTGTTTCTTTTTTTTTCATTTTTCTCTGGGGTCTCTGCTGTTACTGTATGTCTCTCCATGGCGCTGGCTGCATAGGAGCACTCTTCGTTGTAATCAATTCGGATTAGCCGGTTGAGTTTTTCGATTAGGTTTTGCCAGCGTGTAAGAAGTAGGTTGTCGACCACCAGAGCTTAACCCTGATTCATCGTATATGTTTCTCTGATCTGTGTTTTGATACACGAGATACAGGCAAGACATGAGGTAAAGTATACGACGGCTGCATATCATAGTGTCCTGCATCATAGCGGGTATGGAGTACCCTGTAACTAGGTGACTCGCGATTTGTATAGTGAAGTCTGCCTTGTGTACCCATCCTCAACGTCTTTTGCTGCGCTGTCATTCGAATTATCTTGGATGCCTTGCTCAACCCTTTGTTCAATGAGTCAAGGCGACGATTTTTGCTTTTCCTTGTTCCTTCGTGCCACTGCGACCCGACTGTCACGACAGCCATTAGATTTGGCGCGCCTATGCTAAGCGACCTATCCAATCGGTAAGCTGTGCCACAACTTCAGTCTAGTGAGTCTGGCTTTTGCAATCGCGATTAATGGGCATGCTGCGGCCGTGCCGTTGAAAGCGAGCTTCCCAGGAAGGTGGAAAGACCCAGTGGTCTGAATCACTCGGTCACCTACCGCCCATTGCAGGGATACCCTTCCATGCGGGAAAAAGATAAAGGGTTCGACGCCGCAGGCTTGTCATAAATTGGGAGAAAAGAAAAAACGAAGAAGGTAAAAAAAACAACGCAGCCAGCTCACAGCCTCCCTACCTCCCTAGAGGAGGGAGTATATGGAGTATGGAGTGTACGTACTCCGCATTCACCTTGAAATGGGAAGCCTGAACTCATCTGTGAACGGTCTTGTGATTGAAGGCGGGAAACTCCGTCTAACATATTGACTCCATGGACTGTTGGAGAATGGTGTCACTAGTCCGTTAGGCAGCCAAAAGAAGGAGCAGACGTCTGGTGACAGATGCCCTCTTCCCTGCCGCATTCCACGCTCCTATTCGCCGCCTGGGGCTCAATATTTTTCCGGCCAGACGCCGCAGCTAGCCAAGTCCCCACGCTCTAGTGATTCGTCTAACGCCCGTTCTCTCACCCCAACGTTGGCTGCATGGGCGATCGATAATGGCGGTGAATGCACGGAGAGGATGGCGAACGATGGAGAACGCATATGGAAACCGGCCCATGACACCCTCGCCAGTGTCCAAGCGGGACGCCAAGTCACGATTAGTTCTTCTTTTTTCTTCTTTTCTTTTTTTCTTTTTTCTTTCCTCTTCGAAAAAAAGAAATTGGAATGAATTTACGTAGTAAATTTCTTCCTCCTCCCATCACAGCAGCAGCGGCAGCACGCAGCACGTCAGCACTTTTGGACACACTAACTCCTCCTGGTCGCGTTGACATGAAGTATAGAGATCGACAGGGATCCGATGACCCGGCATATGAGCGGGTTGGGTTTCCTTAGTGTGAGCTAAGACCAACTAAGTACTCCCCTCAGGCGTGTCAATAAATCGTCATTTGCGAGCCGGATAAGACATGTACTGTAATTACGAAGAATGGTGAGAAAGGAGAACCACTTTGCCGCGAATCGAGTGTCCAATGATTGGCCCTTCCGTAGACTCGTCTTTGAATTGGCTTCTCGCCCTAAGTCAGTCTGTTCTCGTTCTCATGATAGAGTTTGGTTCGCAGATTGGGCACTCTGTTCCTTTTTCCAGGACGGAACCGCCGTCAGGCGTCGGGGACACGGTGAGACGCGTTCGAGCATGCTTTCCGATCTCTCGAGAAGAAAGCAATCAGAGTGAAACATTGCATTAACCGCCTCACTAGCACGGCCTTACTAGCACGATACTATGCTTGGTGGCTAGTCAGATGTTTCACGTATAGATTTATATGGGGATGAAAGTAAACGGTAAATGAGAAAAAGAAAGGGGGCAGAAAAACCTGCATAGTAGTTCTTTATTGCATTATGCTTTGTCGGATTCGTGTACCGCGAAGTCGAGTTATTCGGTCAGGATCCTCTCAGAGTGTGCTTGTCATGGAAGTGCATCACTGTATGGACATATCGCGGAGGGCCCAACGCAGCGAACGTGGGTTCCCCTGGCCTTGACCACCTGAGTCGAGTTAACTTCGTGTCCCTAGCTAGCGGCGACGAGACCGTTTGTTCCGCGTCCACGGAAACAGCCCTGCTGCTGCGGGTGATCTGACTGGGTTCAACGGACGAGGTCGAAGCGAGCAGACGTCGACATCTCCGGCCTGCGTGTATACAAGTACCTAATCAAGGTAGTTTTTTGGCTAGCAAAACCCCCCGCACCCGCGCCCCTCCCCAAATCTTCTTTGCGCCGTTCTGTGTCTTTCATTCGTCTTGGGGTCCGTGTTTGCAAGCCCCCGGCGGCGTCCAATAGTAATGAGGCTCGAGTAGACGGCGTCCTCTGCCTGTCTGGTCTGCGGGTGGAAGACTATTGCGTTGCTTAGCCTTGGTCGCCGGGGCTGGGAAGATATTCCCGCGGCCGGTCCCATGGGGGAGCTGGAGGCCATTACGCATGTAAGCAAGCAGGCAAACAAGCAAGTAAGCAAGCGGGCGGGCAACAGTTAACCAATGCACGGTAGGGATGTATCTAGATGGACAGCCCTCTTCACCACCACCCCACGTCTGCAGCAGAGCCGATGGATGGGTGCATCATCCTTCACCGTCAGACCAGTAACGTGGAGACGGGACGCTCCACCTGTGCAGGGTACTACATATCCTTTTGAGGCGCGGGAGTCGCGCTGAGAGCGAAATGGGATGAGTAGGAGTCAATGGCAGACGCAGAGAGAGAGAGACCGAAATAACAACAGACAGGGGAAAAGAGGGTCTCTCGTGAAGATTCCTTGCATGCTCGCTTTTGCGAGGCTACGCTACATGTCGTGACTTAGTTTGTCGGCTCACGAGCTCGCTGTTGGCACCGGAAGTCTTGGGTCTACTCCGTACGGAGTACTTCAGTCGCTAATCCCCCGGGTGCCTAACGGTCGGTGCTCGGGGCGAGAGGCCCTTGCAACTCCCTAGTGACCAAGCAAACAGAGTTCCCCGAGGATGCGAACTCCAAGAAGCGAATGGAAAGAGAGGAATCCAGGTAAAAAGAAATCGCTTGGATATAAGCACAGGTTGAGGACTCCAGGCCAATCGTTTTCCCCAATCCCGCCGAATTTCCGAGCCACACTCTGCTTGGAGCCAGGCTTTAGTTGCCCGTTTCAAGTCACAGAATTTTGGCTTGGGCTACGGATAGTCAACCGCCAGGCTACCCCATCCCGGCATGGCCTGGACAAATCACGGCCTCGGTGTCGTGCTCTGTTGTGGACCGGCTATCCCGCGCCCTTTTCAATGATATTGAAAAGGAGTCAAGGAGCACGGAGTATATTGAAATATGATTCAACAGGTCGATTTGGGAATATGACCGGAAAAACATTTCCGTTTCCCAACAATCCCGCTAAGATTTGCATTACTTCGATTAACCAGTTCTCCTCTCGACTGCACATGCTGCACGGGGGTTTTATGTAGTAAAAAGAACCCGTATACGGAGTACTCGACCGAGTATATGAGCAGCGCAGATGATCCGAAGCTGACGCACGGCCGCGAGCGATAACTGCTTTCGTAGCTCAGCCCTCCTGAAAATAGAAATTGCTGGCCTTTGGAACTGCTGAGCTGGCCAAAGCGAAAACGAATCGACAATAAACTTTGGTATAGATCCGACGACTACATTTTCTGTTTCTGATCAGTCTACGGAGTAGCGTTCCTGGGATAGCTTTCTTCCGATGAGGCTCCCACAGCCCATGGCGCATCTACTTACACTCTGGATCCGTACACGCGGAAAAACTAGTGGTAGTTGTGCAACCTGGTTCTTCTATCTCTACGGAGTACTTAGCTGTCAATCCTCCTATACCAAACCGCCTCTTCCTCCAACCCGCTTATCTCTCCTTCCTACTATTGGTACATTCATATCCGCTTCTGCAATTTCGGCAATTCAGTGGTAGCTGATCAAGTCTTGATTCGGTCCGCGATCCCCGGTTGTTCCACTCTTGAGTAGGGACACGAAAAGCTTCCCAGTTGCTGCATGGCTAGTCCCTGCGAGCCCGCGGGGAAGGCACACCGAAGGCTGCCAGTCACACGGTACTGGTTCCGCACCATGAAGAATCGTGTTGCCGATGCATCCATCCCGCCTGGGCGACTATCGTCAGCCTCTACAGAGTATGGTGCACTCTCACTCGAAACTCCCCCAAATAAAATCAGGCTGTTCTGTAACAACTTTGCCCATTGTTTTTGTTTTCATTCTTTTTTTTGGGTCTTGCCTAGACATTGTTCCTCTGTACCCACTCACGTCGACCAGTCTACCATCATCCCGGTGGAATCCCGGGGAAGGTCGATAAAGCTAAAGAATTGCTCACATGGGCGACTTCCTGAATAGTCGAGCGTTCCGGACAACATGATCCCTCTGAATTGTCATGTGGAGTTCTGACTTCCTTCGTAGTTTTCGTCTTACTACCTCCATTTTTTATTATTCTTCATTTTTCTGCTCTGGCTAGGTACGGGGTTCTCCGAAGTCATTGAGTCTGTCAATTGATGAAAAAAGGAGGAGAGGGAGCTGAAGCATTCTTAAACAGTGAAAATGGCTGTATTATATGGATTTGTTGAGATGGCGAATCCTGCGCGAGGGACTACGAGGAACCTTGCCGATGATACCGAGTCCGTAGAGGGCCGGTGTGACGCTAACTTTGACCGCAATAGAAACAATTCTTTGGCTTTCAAACTCCAATAATAACAGCAATAAGGCTGGCTGTACGGAGTAAATTATTTTGTTCTATAACCCCCAGAAGTCCAATCTTCCTAAGCGGAGCCCTGCGGGCTGTGGTCTCCCATGAGGATATAGCTAAAGAACGTGAGATATTGCATACATAAGAGACCATTCTGGCTTAACAGCGGGTTTTCAGTGCAGCTGCTGGGTATAATTCTGACGTACAATAACGTTGATGTCTTCTCGAGAATCTACAATTGGTGGTAAAGAGAGACTCGCGGTTACAGCCGCAGCCCGCGCCCGCTTCCTATTGGACGGGACGATGAAGGCTGGCTTACTAATTGAAGCTCGGCTTATCTAATCGTTGGGAGTTGAAGATTGAAACCAGAAGCAAAAGCTCAAATTACAATCAAGATAGCTATAGAATCGAGAGGACGAAGGGGGATTCGACTTTTTGATGGCCCAGTTAAGTGGCACGTTGATGCCGTTTCTTTATCCAGGGCTTCTTTTTAATGCGACTGCCGGTCTGGCTTCGAAAAGCGCGTTAAGGGCTCCAGGAAAGCTTCAATGCTTGCGGTTTTTTTCCACGCTTCACGATATATCCGCTCGTGGATCACCCCCCCAGGCCTCCGTCGATAGTGACGTCGACCTCAATAAAACGACCCGCCTGAATCCTGCGCCGTCTGACTACGGGCGATCCATCTTCCAAGATCGATGCTCCCTTACGGTTCACACTGGCTCCGGAGGTGCGGGTTGCGTCGCATTTCTACGCTTGAAATACCTTGACAATGGTCCTGCAAATGGAGGTGATGGGGGAAGTGGAGGGAATATCCTCATACAAGCTATTGAAGGTCAAACAAGTCTACATAAACTTGCGAGAAGAGGCGTGATAAAGGCCGGTCGGGGTCGCAATGGAAGAGGGAAGAGTCAAGGTGGCGTACGAGGTGAAGACGTGTTGCTACAAGTTCCAGTCGGAACGGTAGTTCGCGAGGTTGAGAGATACGATCCCGTCGCAGATAAAGAGCGGGAGTTAAAACAGCTTACCCGCGAGCTAGGCAGCAGGAATAAAGCACTACAGAGCATCAACGCGAGGAGGGATCAATGGGTGCTATATCCTGGCTCACAACCCTCCGACTACTTTGCAACTGATTTTCCCGAACTTGGGCCTCCGCGAAGACCTGACCTTGCGGCCGTACAGCCTGCTGCACCAATATACCTTGATCTCTCGAGACATATGGACACGCCGGTTTTGCTTGCAGCAGGCGCCGTAGGGGGGCTCGGAAATCCACATTTTGTCTCCAATTCCAATTCGAGACCTCTTTTTGCAACGAAAGGCGAACAAGGCATGAGACTAGAACTCGAGCTGGAGCTAAAGTTACTTGCAGATGTCGGACTAGTTGGCTTACCCAATGCTGGAAAAAGCACCCTATTGCGTTCAATCACCAATAGTCGAACTCGTGTAGGGAACTGGGCGTTCACTACGCTCTCCCCTAACATCGGCACTGTTGTTCTCGATGACTATTCCCAGCGCAAGTCAGGTGTGACGGCTCCCAGGAGGCCCCCACGTCCCCGTTTCACCATCGCCGACATACCTGGACTAATTGAAAATGCACACAAGGACAAGGGACTAGGGTTGGGATTCTTGAGACATATCGAACGCGCTGGAATCCTTGCATTCGTGATAGATCTTAGCGCCGGGGACGCTGTCAAGTCGCTTCAAGGCTTATGGAACGAGCTTGGTGAATATCAGATGCTCCGAGACCGGGAAATGAACTTGGATTCTCAGTCTCAGTTATCACCATGGACTCCGGTCACCGACAACCTCGAAGAACCTCGGGTGAATGAATGGATGGGGGATGATCGTCATATCACATCATCACCTTCCACTTCTTCCGGGCTTCCTGAACGGGAGTCGTCTCTCAAGCCCCTGATATTTGCTAGTCATAATATCTACTCAAAACCGTGGTTTGTCATCGGAACTAAAGCCGATTTGCCCGGCACGCAGGAGAACTTCGCAGCTCTGAAAGAATACCTCGGAGAGGTTGAGAAAGGCACTGCCGAACATCCATCAAAGCGAGAGGATGCCTGGCGAGACCGCCTATTTTCTGTCCCAATAAGCGCAATAGACGCTCAAGGGGTTAATGTCATCCCTGAGAGGATCGTTCAGCTCATGGACGGCACATATTAAACTATCTCCCTAAACTTGGATTAGAACACGTGTATTATATAGGCTCTTTTTGTTACATACTTAATGGAGTTTTGGCGTTGGTGCCGTCTTGTACTGTTTAAATCCCCTGATGAAACCATGGAGGCGCCAAGCCTACTTAACTCCCACGATAATGGGCGAACTTGTTGGACCAGCCCGCGGAGCTCGACAAGATAGAAAAGCAATGTCGAGCAGCAAGTTGCCTAGGGTTGCCTCATTACGCAGGCAGCAGCTTCGTCTTGAGTTGTAAGTTCCCTCGTCCTAGGCACTGCCACCCAAGTCCGCTTCTCCCTCTTTGCCATTGTTAGGTGGGAACGTCACGACTGATGAGCTGTTGGAAGTGCGAGCATCAAGACTGCTCCTCCGGTCGGTATATACGTGAGCCTTTCACCAAATGATCCGGCACTCTGGTGCGGAGTGTTGTTCGTCCAGAAAGGTAACCATTGGCCCTTTGCTTTGCATAGAACGTCATCTCTGATCCCGCTCATAAAGGTCCCTACGCGTCCGCCATTTTACGCTTCCAGATCCGATTCCCACCTCTATATCCTGATCTTCCACCTCTCGTGACATTCTCTACGCCTATATTTCATCCACTTGTCGTACCGTTGACCATACAGACATACTCGAACCGGCCATCAGATTTGGACTCCGTCACTGGAGCGGTTGAAGAGCAATTACCACCTGGTGGGTTTAGCTTACGACACGGTTTTCCGCATTGGTTCGGCCCTACTACGTCGCCTAGGGCCACGGATAGTGGGAAGCGGGAGACTGTTGATACTCCCACAAAGCAGAATGAAAGTGGAAGTCAAGGACCGACCAGTAGTGTTTCAGAAGAAACTGCTGCCCGGATACCTCCTACACCCCTAGAACCTCAAAGGTCTAAGGATCATGATGATATCAATGTTACTGCTGTTGCCCTACTAGAGTACATTCGTTCAGCTTTTGACGATGAAGCTGTTTTGAGTTCCATCCCGTTAGAGGCTGCGGGATATCCAAATGCATGGCATGCGTGGCGCGCACATTGTCGCCAACCACAAGCCATATCATCAACTCGAAACCAGCCCAACAGGGATGGAGGAGTCGGCTTCCCTTCAACGCCTAGTCGGACGCTAAGTCCGGACGAAAACTTGAAAAGGGGTAGTCTACAAGCCCGTTCGCCGGGAGAGTGGAACTGGGAAGGCGTTTGGCATAAAAGAGTCAAAGAGAATATACATCAAAGCTTCCTAGAATCTGTTCTCTTTGGCAGTTCGTCTCGGACTGGCAGTACTGGAGACGATGTGGTAAGAGCCTGTTGTATTCTATGTTCTTATTCAGGCCCATTTTTCACTAACATTATATGTCTGTAGATACGGTTCCGGAAGCTGGACCATGGAGTCTTGACCAAGATCAAGGAAGACATACTTGCGCTCTATGAAGAACCTACTGCTGAAAATTAGCCTCTAACCAGATGTTTTATTTTTGATACCCCGGATGAGCCCTGCTTCCTGTTTGATTTCCATGTTTATTTATTTCCTTGTGCCTCTTGCCACTTATTAGCGATGCTTCCTGCCACTTTACTGATCCCGGAGTGTACGGTTTCCAAAATATCTTTCCCGGTCTGTTCCTTCCAGCTTTCTTGGATGTGGCGTCTTCTTTGAAGAAATTATATACATCCACTGGCGATAATAAACCCCCCGGTTTGACTTGGTTATCAATTTTGTAATATATCAAATTTCTATGTATATCTTGACTTTGATTTGCAGTCCTACTGGTACCTCTATTCGATCGTCCGCTGCATTTCCATAGCTCTCGAATGGTCGCATCGAATCCGAGATGCAGCTGGCCAGAAGAAGCGAGAGAGACAGGACACTTATAATCATTGGCCTGGTGTTTGTGCCCATAATACTCCTAGTCGCTGTCTTTGTCGGTGCCCTTGCCTGCGCCGAGTACTGGAGCCTTCGAAACGATCGTCGACGTGTACGCCGTCGGCATAAGAGAAATAAATCTGATACTCCTTGGTCTCTGGAGTCAACGAAGCAAAGTGACTCGAGCGATTACTCAGACCTATATCAAAACGCGGTGGAGCTAAAAGAGCACGTCTAGATTGCAGGCTCTGATTCCGGCATTTGGAGCTGTGAGAACTGGGCCTCTCCTGTTTTGGCTGAATAACACTTCGCGGTGTAGACTTTGTGTCGAAGAGACGCGCCGTGAAGACCATGGAACCAAGACACCCCTTAACATCTACACCAACCCCCAGGCCCCTTCGGATACCAAATCTGCCTATACGATCCGAGAAGTCCTCTACCGTGGTTAAGAAGAACTCTTGTTCACCCAGTCGTATACCTAGAAGACCGCAAACGCAAGACACATATTCATTCGTCTCTCCTTTACCATCTCCTCGCAGGCCCGTGAAGGCCACCAAATTTCTGGCTAGAAGGGCCCGTTCCCATTCGCATAAATCAGACCCCTCGCCTCATTCAAAGATACTTCAACGGGCCATGGAGTGTCTTAGTACCGTAAGTTAGCAGAGACAACTTTTCGCACTTTGGCGGTGCACTAATATTATTCCTATTAACTAGAACAAAGACGATGGTATGGAGGGAGAATCGTCGCCAGGCTACGCTCGACAACGCCAGCTAACTCCAAAGGGAGCAGGTATCTTTACTCGCGCTATTAACGCACTTGATTTTAGAAGTCGTGAGCCTAGTGGGAACGAAACAGATCAGACATCTCGAATGCATGGTATCCGACTACCATCCTTACAAAAGTCTACCCATCAAAAGGGGTCTGAATCCAGCCTTGAGAAGCATTCGGGAATCCACACGGATGAAACTTTCTGTGACAATCTCTACGAGAGAACTCAGTCCTACAAGCATCAGCTTCCGCCGTTTAATAATGAGCCTTTGCAAGTCGCCAAAATGCGAGGATATATAGCCTCTCCCTCGCGGTTTCCACACCGCGCTCCAGTAACCTCAGCGGCCGTGAGACTGGCCGTTGACGCGCATAGATCAAACCCGGGGCAGGGAAGTTCCTCTTGGGTGTCTGCTGTAGTAACAGCCAGCATCGATGACTCGGTAAATGAATCGGACATTAGTGGAAAGCCCGGCGCTGATGTTCCATTGGATGTGATGATATTTGTTGACAACTCGTAAGTTCCACATGCTATATCCACGCTATTTATTATCATACTGACAACGTTACTAGGTCCAGAATTTCCGAGATGCTACTAAAAGCCGCCTGCAAGAACGCTTACCAGATTGCCTCGGCCTTAGATATACTCATTGACCGAATTTCCATATGCTGCATTTCTCCGAACCCTACGCAAAAGCTGAATATTCTGATGCCCCTCTCTTCTTATAGCTTAGACACCGTTCGCATTTTATTTCGGTCACTGCCAGCTTTTCAGCTATCAAATGGGGAGTTGAGTCGATCCAAAAGCACCGCATTGGCAATCAAGGAAGCTTCAAGCTACCTGATCCGTCATTCTAGCCGGGGCGCATTGTGCCACATGTTCATTGTCACTGCAGGATCAACTATACTTATCCCGGAAGATTGCGATAGTGTTAAGCTACGCTACCATACTATATCTCCCGAAAGCGCGATGGTTTTTGATAACCACCGGTCGCTAGAAGGCTGGCATTTGGCCACAACGTTTGACGACGAAGAAAATGAATACGTTGAATCTAATCTAAAACAGGCTCTACAGCAGGTTATCAGGCACTTAAGAACAGGGCTAGATCCAGGATATTTGAAGAATCTTTCAGTTCACTTTGACTCGGGTCCTGATTCAAATATTGAAGCTATTCTTGGGGAAACAACAAGAAGTATCCTTCGATTAGGGGAATCCTGGACCATTTTGGTGAAAATAAGACCCCCATGCGGGCCGACAAACGTTTCCCAGGCCAAATCCGCCATTTTTATTGGAGAAAATGAATTACACCCCGCCTGCGAATCAACTGTCGATATAATGATTGATCAGCTCCAAGGAATGCTTAAGCCTGGAGTATGCTCCACGGATATTGAAGATTCTATTGTAGCGACTTTAGAATATAAGCACTCAGCCTTCCCTGAGAATGCTTGTATTACTTCTAAAGAAAGATGCAAAATCGAACGATTTCAGCGAAGGGTCACCTGGGATGACAACCCAAGATTACCAGCACGGAGCCACTCGATAAATGGACGCCCTCAATGCTTTGAAACCCCATACGATTCTTCCACAATCAAAGTAACCAAGCGCCAACACGTCCTTAGTCACCTTAGCAGGAATGGATATAACCAAGGAAATTTTGGGAAGGAAAATGCTGCTCCCATGCCCGCCACAGGAGTAGATCATCTTGCATGCGAGTATTCACCGCCCTTGGGAAGTAGAAACCCATATAAGGATGTGGTTTGCAGTCGTGATGACTTCGTGTGGCCACAAGGCCACCTTGGTCGACCAGGATATGGAATATTAAATCATTCGGAAGACCCTTTCGTTCAGACTTGATTGTTGGTGTCAACTCCAGATTCATTGCGTGAATTCAAATGCAGGATTAGTGATTTGTTACTGTGATTTCCTTTTTGCATGATACTCCGGGTGTGACTGTCATTAATACATAATTCGTGTCATTGACTCTGAGACGTTCTGTTCCATAATGAAGAGACTTCCAAGGGAACAGACTCAGGAAGCATGAGCGTCCCTTTTTGTCTTCCCAGATTGGCTCGCCGTCATCGTCAAATCTAGCCCACTGGAAAAAAGAACACGATTGTTTTCCAGGTGCATAACTAGAGTAGCACATCCACATATATCTTCCCCGTGTTTCCCTCTTTCGCTGTACGCATCGTAGCACACAAGGCATATCGCATTGGCATCTGGGAGTGTTTTTTGGATGTAAAGAGTCCCTATACCATCTATAGGTGATATTGATGCGTTTATTACCGGATATGGGGTGAGGAGAGATTTTTTGCGCCGGAGAAATACTATGTTTCCATTCTTCCTGTGTCTCCGCATGCATCACCAGGAGCGAATTGTGTGGTAAATGGATTGAAATTTGACCTTGTATATCTGCCCGGGAAAGATCATGCTTGGAGTCGCCGGTTTGAGCAGCGATAATACCGTCACCTGCATCCTTATGCCCGTTATTCCCGTCATCAGGGGGTACTATTCTTCGCACTCGAAACTCCCTCGGCACGCCTAAACTCAGGCTACCGATCACTGCTTTAGGTCCCAAATACGTCAACTCATCGGAATGAAACCCTACACTCTCTGCGGGACCGTCGTAGCAGTTGACAAACGCAGCATTTGGTTCCCATTCCTTTGGAGATTGATATTTCAGTCTTTTCCCATCGGGGTTATGGCTCCTAATCCGATTCTGGATCTCCTGGTTAACAGCTCGCTTCACAATGGTAGAAACCCTCCGCATCTCAGGTGTGACTTTGCGGACATCATTCCGAAGACTTCCGTAATACGCGTATTGAGACCTTTGTTCCTGTTGTTCCTCCTCCGTTGAAACATAGAACCCTGCGGAATGAGGACTTGACACGACGTTGTCAAAAATTTGAAATTTTTGCCTACAGAAGGACGTTGATTCTTCTAGAAGCTCCTTCAGTAGCGCCGTGGCGTCCGGTTGGGGGAGAAAATTATGTATCACAGTACAAGACGTGTAACGCGAGATGTCTTCTGGAGAGTAGAGATGAAGCGTTTTGCCTTTGCGAGTTGGGGGAAATCCCGGTGTGATATCACCTCCTTGATTTGGACCTACACCTATCTGGTAAGACGATAGGGAGCTTTGGATTGACCTTGAACTGTTGAGAGCCTGGTTGGCCTTTTTCTTGGCTTTTCCGTGCTCTAGAAGTGACGAGATAGTTGGTTTGATAGAGCCATCGTTCGCTATGAGGAGGTCTAGAAGCTCTCCAGGTAAAACGTCCGGAAATATGGATTCAAGTTTGGCAAGTTTGATATCCGTGGAGTCATCTTCGTCGTCGCTCTTGTCGCTGCATATCCCTTTTACATCTCTTTCAGGCGACAGTGAGTCTCTCGGGCGCTTCCGTATGACGAAGCCGTCCATTATGCATGTTATCTACCCCATAACATGCACGAGAACATCCTCCATACACGCATTTATTCACTTCAACTGCGTCAGAGCCCTGGATGAGCGTCCATGTCCGCTTTCTCCGCCTTACGTACCCGAGGTTTTGACTCAGGGCTAAGAAGATGCCCCTCGCGACGCGAAACAAATCAATTTTGCAATTTAAGAAATTCGCGTTTTCGCGTCCCGGCGCTGAACCTTGTTTGTCAGAACCTTGCTTAGATAATCCCAGGGTTCTTTTCAGGCTGGATTGCAACTTCATCGACCAGCATACACCGCCTGTGGATGTTCATCAAGTTGAAAAGGCTCGGTGACATTGCAAGACAGAAAGCCGTCCTTAGCGGAGTAGACTCTCTCCAATGGACTCGTTGCTTAATATTGTTTCTAAGACTCTCAGCACTGTTTCTTCACCGGATCCTAGTGATCCAATTCTCGAATGCTATGACCACAACGCCGAGCAGCTCAAATCTGCGCTATTGGCATGTACTGATAGCGCTCTGGAGCTCGCTGATACGAATTTGAGAGTATTTCCCTATAAAGACGTTAAAGTGTGCTGGCGTAGACTCTATGTCGATGCAAGTCTTGTCATGGCTTGTCGATTGTTAAGTCAGCATTATCTACCAGAATTGATGAGATATAAGGATAATACAAAGGATCATAAAACCGAGGAAGCCTTCAAAGACTCAAATTTAGAAGGCGCTCTTCGCCGTGAGACTGGCAAATGTAGCGATAAACCTACAGATAAGGATCCAGGCACGAATCTATCATGGGTGTCACGCGTCGTTCACATTTTGGATAGAGCTCTAATTATGACCGGTGCTCCTCATCGTTCTCAACTGATAGAGACAATCCTAGCTGAGTTTCAAGCCTCACTCGAGACTGACTTTCACCTTTCCTTTGCGTCATTTACCAGTCCGCTGCTGGAACAATCAGGTGAAACTCAAACACCTCCCAGGAAGAGGCAGAAACTAGATACAACTAGTCTATTTCCTTACGACTCTGTACCCGCGCCAACTTTAGAATACCCTATACCTAGGATCTCAGCCCCGAAGTTTGAAGCATTTACAGAGCACATGTGGGCCCGCCGCACTCCAGTCATTATTACTGATGCAATAGATCATTGGCCAGCCCGTTCCACAAGACCATGGTCGTCATCTAGCTATTGGGCTGAAAGAACCTTTGGTGGGAGAAGATTAGTACCGGTTGAAGTTGGAAGGTCCTACACTGATGATGATTGGGGTCAAAAAATTATCCCATTCACTCAATTTGTAACGGACTATCTACACCGGACTCCACAGCAGAGCGCTTCTACGAAGGAACAAACGCAAACAGGGTATATGGCCCAACATGATCTTTTAGCTCAAATTTCCGCTTTAAGAAACGATATTATGATTCCCGACTACTGCTTTATCGATCCTCCTGAGCCAGAGCCGGGCACCCCACTTTATGAAAAGAGAATTCAAAACGAGGATCGACGTACAAATATCCTATCATCAAAAGCAGAGGCTGAGCAAATACCTAAGATCCAGAGTAGTCTGCCCACAGATTCTGAAGGGACTGAATTTGCTTATAAAGCGCAGGCGCTGAAAAGTTCACCCAGCGAAAGCCGTGATGATACTCCATCAGATCCCATTATCAACACATGGATTGGTCCTTCGTGGACAATATCTCCTTTGCATCATGATCCATATCATAACATACTAGCCCAAGTTACCGGAGCAAAATATATTCGCCTTTATTCACCGCACACACCATCGAAGCAGATATATCCTCGAGGAAATGAAGTAGTTAATCCCAATAAAAAGGGCTCTATTAGCGCAGAGAAGAAGGGCGAAGCAGCTGATGAACAAATAGACATGTCTAATACGTCTCAAGTTGACATAGCAGCTATCGAGCTGTCTCCTGCGGAATTTGAGACCTGGGAGAAGCTTTGGCCCGGATTCTCTGATGCTAAGTATGTCGAGACAGTACTTAGAGAGGGCGAATGTTTATATATCCCCGTGGGCTGGTGGCATTATGTTCGAGGCTTGAAGGCGGGAATAAGCGTCAGTTTCTGGTGGAATAAATGAACCTAAAAGTAACTTTCTTTTTTTTGGGTACATTATCTTACCCTATACTCTTTTTTTGGTTCGACTTGATATCAAGTATAGTAATTGTGTAGCAAGTATTATTTAAGTATGTCACGCGTCTTCTCTACCTTCTTTTCCAGAAATTCAACTCATATAAAAGAGGTTTCATGGTGAATTTAGGTTTATATGGAGAACCGCTTGCATGTTTTATCTTCCAAAACTATGTAGGATAGGCTTAATCTAGGGATTTGTTTTCGTTGTTCCCTTAAGCTTGTCGGCTAAATATCTTGCATTTATTTATATTAATTGTTAAAGATAGGGAAGAAGAATCTAGAGGAAATTATCGATACTAAAGCCTTGCTATGTAGAATATTAAAACTTTACACATAGGGTATGATAATTAAGGCTTATCTGTTTGTAGTATATATTGCTGATATAGCGTTAGGTCGCTTTTTAGGAAGCTGACATAGAAGAAGTATACCCAGAGACTCTTCACCTGTTTCAGCTATGCACACGAAGGAGAGACATTCAGGATTTGTAACCCACCCGGCCGATATGTAAATAAACGCAACAGCTTGAGGCTGAAGCTCAGGAAAATAATAATCAGAAAGGAACGCGTAGAGTCAACGGGTGTCACAAGAAACTCATAGCAAACCGTGAGCTAAAGCCTAGCAATTCAAAATCGGGAATAAGTCCAGCGATCACTCGCAGTGCCTCCGCTCGTAGATCTTTTGATCCGAATTACTTTTTGCTGACACGTAGTTAGCTTTGCTGGAAAGATCAGCAATGCATCTCTTGAGTACTGTTACGATAAGTCTGGAGCTGGCAAGGGCATCCCTGCGGACCCCTATGACCAGAGAGAAGTGGTCTCGCCATAACTATAGTCCTCTCCAAGTGTTTGTTTACCTTAAAGTGAGCTGGACGTCGCGAAAGAGACCCACTTACATAATCGGCTCGGCCAAAAAGGGCAACCTGGACGTCTCGCCCTCAACCGTCACTCAGCCCTAGACACGATCCCAAGTATACATTACGCTTCATGAGATGCTTTACTGACAAAGGTTTCAGTGTTTAGGGGTGCTCTTCTTCTTATACACAGTACTTCGCGAATGGGGTTGAGGTTCTCGCTCGTATTAGCCAGGGAATAGCGCTGCTTGACACGGGCTCTGATCCGTCGAGAAGATAAGTAACTAAAGTTGATGATGTGAAGAGATCGGACTGCACGTAGTAGGCAAGTCCATGCAGAAGGTCTTTGACTGGCTGACTTTTTGCAATGCAATCCCTGTTTCACGTAACAGGTCACTAGAGGGGCTGAGAGCATCATTATTGATATCAAATATGTGATTAGGATCCGGCACGGATAATGACGTGACAGGCGGTCTTCAACGGAAGCCAAGGCGAGACCGCCTGAAGGATGGCTTTCTATAGCAAATCAGACCTGGAGGTCACAGTGGCCTGGTGCTATGGTGGAGACCCTGTTGGCGAGCTTTATAAAGAACTCCGAAGTGCAAGTCCCCCATCCCCGTCCCAAAGCCGCTCATCACTAGAAATGGTTAATGGTCCAAGAAAAGAGGCCCTTGGCTATTTATAGGTTGAACGTGATCGCATGTTATTTGTTATTAGGTTAATACGGCCGGAAATCGGTGCCGGCGTCTCGGCTTTGTGTACATCTCCGAAACCCAACAAGAATGGAATGTCTACTCCGTGCAGCGATCTCGCCATTCCTTCACAAAGTTCATGGGCGAATAAAGATTGGAAGCAGTTGCCGGGAGTGTTGACCAAATCTCTCGAGTACTCCGTATACTTGGAAGGTCGAATTGACAGGTGATCTACAGGGCAATTAGGGCATCCTTTTTTGGAATGCTCTCGTATACTTTCCCTGATTCAATTCGGCGCCTCTGACCTAGGTATTACATACACCCTAGTGTAACGGAGAACATATGACCTAAAAAAGGAGAAAAAGGAACGCCAGGACCCAAGGATGGCTTCCAGAAAATGTGGGGATGCTCTCACGGCGTCAACGGCTTTGAATGTCAAAAGAAGGGCGTGCATTTTCGGCCAATAATGTGCCTTATGTCAGCGCAGTTTGACTTCAACTTCTCAACCTTCATGCTCAGGACAGCTCATGTGCAGCCGGTCGACCGACGGCATAATTTGAACAGCCGAGTCGACGTCCACACTAAGGACAGCTTGCAAAATTCGCGGTTTTCCTGTACGTTTGACCTGCTGACTTGGCGCAATAACTACCATACTGGAAGCATATGTCTCCATAGCGACACCGCTACTCAGGTGTCCAAAGGTGTGTTTGGGTAGGGACGAAGCCAGGCCATTTGTGTAGCCGGTTCCCGGCACGGGTACTACTTCGCCAAATGAAGTGGCAATGGTACGAATGCTTCGCTTTGTCAAACGCGACTCACGAAAAGGTCGCTTTCGCGTTCCCTTGTCAATGCGAAGTAAATAGGCGGGGTGCTTCCCGCGGTCCAGCTGGTGGACGGCATACAACACATAGCCTCTTCCTATACCTGGTTTAGCGCCGAAAGCTTATTCATTGTAAATTCTCCATCATCACGAAGGTCACTTTGAACTAACCCACTGCACCATGCCTACTCCGTGCAGGAAACGAGAATTGTGACTCAACTCTCACTTGCTGATTTCCAATCTTCCCCATCCACCATTTCTTCTTCTCCAGTACTCCTGTCAAACATGTGCGTGCCTCTGCGTGTATGAACCCCTTATCTCCCCGTCTCACTATATTCGGCATTCAACAGTTATACGAGAGAGGGCGGCTCGGCTTCATTGGTCAACGGGGTATGTTTTCTTACGGAGTACTTTGGGACCTTTGAGCAAATAGATGCAGGACCTTGACGGAGAAAAGAGTAAATCAGTCATCATTCGTACCTATACCCCAGTTTACCCGCCTATTGGTCTGGCCTGGGCTTTGTGGGTACTTTTGTGAGAATTGGGTGTTTTTATTTAATACTTCCCACATCCTCCTCGCCATGGAATACTTCAATTTTGATGAAGCTGCTCGACAGAACGGGGATACATTCCGCACCGCCGAAGCTGAAGATCTAGGTCGCCGCACCCCTATACCGGTTGATCTCCGGCATATCATCGTTCCTACTGCATGTCCATCTATTCAACCTGAGAGCGAGGTTAAGCAAGCATCCGGCCTCGATGGAGCCTACCCTATGCACCGCGTAAAGGACCCTTGCCATCTTTGTCGCTGCATGGGATTGGATTGCGTCGTTGCTCAAAGAGGGGTTATGCAAAACGCATGCACTTGTTGCATTGCGTTATACCGAGAGTGCAGCTTTACTCGTGCTCTCACGCAGGGAGGCCAATCTGACGGTCCTCGATTATTGCCTGAAAGCGGCGGTGAGCCTGGAAGAAGAAACCGCTCGCCAAAACCCGAGAGTGTGAACAGAAACAACTACATTGGGGATCTCTCGCAGCAGCAGCCCCGAAAACCCGGTGTCAGGTTCTCTCTTAAGGCCGTTAAAGTCCTAAAGTCCTGGCTCTTAGAACACGCATCGCATCCGTACCCAACTGACGTGGAGAAGGATGAACTAAAATCCAAAACAGGATTAAACAGGAATCAGATTTCGAGCTGGCTGGCGAACGCACGTCGACGAGGCAAGGTTCGGCTTCACCCTAGAAGCTCCCCACCGCACTCTGGCGCGGTAACTATCCCTGGAAAGCGGCTGCCTCCTGGAGTTGATATTTCTGAGCTCGATCCCCTTGAGAGATGGAAGCACTCCCCACCGGAAAACGAAGCTGCTTCCGCAAGAGACATTATTCAAGCCATGGCCACCAGCTCATTTCCATCCCACGTGGAGGTTGATACTCGCAATCCGAAGACGAAATCACGAAATACAGAATCGAGCAACGAAGACTCCTTTTCGAATAAAATGACTGCCCAATCAGTAAGCAGCTATAGTGTTGACACGAACATGTCCAGTTTATCTGATATGTCCTTTGCTTCCGCCTTCTCACACCGTTCGCGAGGATCTTGGAACTCGACTGAAACTCGTGAACGTCGACGACGACGTCACAAGTCTGCGGCTGCTCCCAACCCTTTCCAGAAATCTAGAGTTGCAAGGATATTCCAATGTACTTTCTGCACAGATTCATTCCCAACGAAGTATGATTGGCAGCGCCACGAGAAATCACTGCACCTTGCCTTAGATAAATGGACATGCGCACCCCACGGAGGCATAGTGACTTCTGCAAACGGCCGGGATGCTTGCGCCTTTTGCCAGCACCTTAACCCGGACGAAGAACATCTTGAGATGCATAACTTTAGCACGTGTCAGGAAAAATCGGTGCAGGAGAGGACATTCTATCGTAAGGACCACTTGAACCAGCATCTACGTTTGATGCATGGCGTGAAACTTGCCCCGTGGATGGACACCTGGAAGAGCGCGACGACGAAAATAACGTCGCGATGTGGATTCTGCTCGGCAACTTTCAACACATGGAAAGAACGGGTTGACCACCTTGCGGCCCATTTCAAGGCTGGGGTTGAAATTTCTCAATGGCAAGGGGATTGGGGATTCGAACCGCACATTGAAAAATGTGTTGAAAACTCGATGCCTCCCTATCTTATTGGTCAAGAAAGAAATACACTCGACCCTTGGGTTGCGTCCAAGGGCTTCAATATTCCAAAGTATGGACGTAATTTGAATAAAGAGCATAAGGTTGCCTTGAGCGAGGTCTCAGGGGCATCATCACTTGGAATAACGTTTCGCACCGATGCGAGTTCCTTCCGGCGACTGGAAAAGGAACTTTCTGCATATATATCCCATCTTCTCAAAGAAGGTGTTGTTCCTACTGACAAGTTGATACAGTCTAAGGCTAGACTAATCATTTATGGGAGTGATGATACCTGGAATCAGACCTGCGCGGACAATAACACCTGGCTCAAGGTTTTGAAACAAAACAACGGGCTTCACGATACTCATGACACGGAGAACGTCCAGCTAGAAGATCTAGGTATGCAGCCTCCATTTGCAATGGATGGTGGCTTACGGCAGGCTCCGGTTGATTCAACAACGGCTCCTCAAGCACTGTCAGGTGGTACATTGTCTCCACCATCAGGCCTTGTGTCAACAAACACCAGTATTCCTGAAAGTGTTGCCGGTAGTACCAGAAACAGCTTCGAATTTTCCCTTAAATGTGGAAATGGAGGAGGAGGAAGTAGCCTACGTGATTTTGATTATTCTACCGGTGGTCTAAGTCCAAATGACCTCCAGCTATCCCTCTCCGCTCCTATCACAGGGACTACCACGGTGACGAGTATTCCCCATGGGGAGTCTGATCCTCTTCTTGAGATGGGCTTCGACGCCGAATTTCTCCATCAGCTGAACGAGGAATTCGATTTTGAAGGCTTGAATTACATTGAAAACGCCGGAGCAGGGACATTCAGCCTAACGAGCAACTACGACAGCAATAACTTTGACAACGTCTCGACGCCCGACTCGACACCTGTGACCCCTCTTTCCGGAATGGTTATTCCCTCGCCAGAAGAGACATTCGGATCGGTATCGTCTAGCGGACAGGTAGAATCCATACATATCCCGGGTAGTTTTGACTCCATGTTTATTTTCCAGCACGGTTCGGAAGGGTACGAGAGGGGGCTGAACTGATGCATAGACAATCTTCTGGCGCAGGTCTTCGGAGACAAGAAAATTAAAAAGTGGTTTACGAGATGCACGATTTTTCTTTTTGGAGGTCTGGACATATTCAACAGCTATGACGGACATAAACTAAACAGGTCCTGGGTGGTGTTATTTTTTTGATTTTCCATCTATAATAACCCCAACGGCATTATTCTCATATTGTTTAATTGTATATAGCTCTCTCTACCATCTATGATATCTCCAAAAATTGTGTTATTAATATTGGAAATAGAGCGCGGCGCTACAAGTGTACAAGCATCAGTTTCTATATGCCAGGCAGTACAGGCATCATAACTGCCAACCGCCCACCATAGATTAGCCACAGAAATTTTCCCATCTGCCAGGGGCAGCCCTCACGATCCATAGCTTGCGTGTGTCCTATTAGTCGGTATCATCTTAGTCGCTGTCTGGTTGATCCACTGCGGGTTCTCGACCATCGACCTCTCGCCCCGGCTATCGCCCTCGGCCACCGCTGCAGGCAGACAGTAGCAAGAGATTTCAGCCACAAGGCAAAACGACGACAGAGTGAGACGCGACCGACTTGAGGGTAGGATGAGCGGCGTCGCGGTGCCCGGCCAGTAGCAAGCTTCATCGCTGCATTTCCACTGATCGTCAAAAGAACAATGATACAGCTGCTTCGATGCCCGATCCCACGCCCTCACCATCTCCGGCAGCATCGACACCGAGCTACAGCGGCATAAAGAGACCCTATGCGCCAGATGGCTCGCCCAATGCTGCTCGTCTGGAAGTGACCGCTGCCTACCCCGAGTCGCTGCAGAGCTACGGCTGCTCGCCGCCGCCGCCGCCGCTGCCGCCTCTGCCAGCCATGAGCCGCCCTGGCACAGGTACCGGCTCGCAGAAGTCAACCACCCACGATACACAGCCGGCGATGGCGGGCTCGCATTCGACCTTCCGCAATGTATCTGCCTGCAATCGCTGTCGAATACGCAAAAATCGCTGTGACCAGCGTCTCCCCCGATGCCAGTCGTGCGAGAAGGCCAAAGTCCACTGCGTCGGTTACGACCCTGCTACGAAACGCGAAATACCGAGGAGCTATGTCTTCTTCCTTGAATCTCGAGTTGCATATCTAGAGGGGCTTCTTACCCAGAACGGGATCCCCTTCAGGCCTCCCGAGGCGCATGAAGGCGAGGGGGATGAGCCACGGCGTCCAGAACTGGTGGGCAATGCACTCCATCCAATGGACGGCCGTGGTAGCCTTGAAGCAGCCGGTCTGGAAGATACGTTCATTCTATCTTCGAGTGATGTTAGGATAAAAGACGAATCGAGGGAGGAACGACATGCCAGTCCTGAATCGATCCCAGCAAAGGCAGCCCAAGCGAAGAGGAACGTCAAGAACAGTTATGCTAACAATTATAACCTCCCATATGGCAAGAAACCGCCGATGGATGATGCGAATAGAAGGATTGATAAGCTGGTCTCCAGCGTTGGAATGGTTCCAGTTCATGGGACATCCGATCTGAGATACCTTGGTTCCACCTCTGGAATTTCCTTCGCCAGGGTGGTTTTTGCTGCAGTCAAGAGCTCAGTTTCATCGAGCGTTAGCGAACGAGGATCGATACGGCCTGGTTCTCGTCGGCAGTCAGCAGCCGCCACCGCGAACAAGGCCGACGGCGGAGCGACTGGCGTGCACTCGATGCGAGACTCGTATTTTGGCCTACAGACGAAACCGATAATGAAGCAGGCGCCGTTCCCAGAACGTGAGATAGCGCAAAGATTGATCAACCTATACTTTGAACATTCAAATGCCCAGATCCCAATTCTCCACCGGGTAGAATTCATGGAGGTCTTCAATCGTGTGTATGCTACTGAAGAAAAGAGCCGATTAGCTCGGGACTTGTATTTCCTGAATATGGTATGTGCCATCGGAGCTGGCATTATTTTCGACGCCAAAGGTGATGGAGACTCTTCCCAGCGCGCTAAGGGCGAGGACGGAAGACGCAGCGCATCTCCTTCTCCAGCATATAAGCGACGGCGCCTGTCAAAGCAGCAAAGTCAGCCCGAAGAATATCATGCTTCCGCTGTCGTTCATCTAGAGTCGTGCCTAGGCTCTTCGTCATCTACGGATGGGTTTGGCGGTGGCTTGGAAGAGCTTCAAGCAGTCTTACTATTGGCAAGCTTCGCTCTTCTTAGGCCTGTGGCTCCGGGTCTTTGGTATATAGCTGGAGTCGCTGTAAGACTTGCGATTGATTTAGGCCTACACCACGAGGATGGAACCGGTGTTGATTCCGTGGATGAAGTTGAGGTCGTCCGCCGCATGTCCCGCATGGACAGCCTAGATGAGCATTCATCCGAACAAGTCCGGGCAAAATTAAAGGTTGATCCCCGCGAACAGGGCAGACGGGAGTTTGTTCGTGATCTCCGTCGAAGACTATGGTGGTGCGTTTACTCCTTTGACAGGCTGGTCAGCACCTGTGTCGGCCGCCCGTTCGGCATCACCGATCAAGTCATCACTACCGAATTCCCTTCTCTCCTGGATGACGAGTACATCACTAAAGCAGGGCTCCTTACGGCACCAAAAGGCGCACCCACATATAAACTTGTGTCCTACCACTACTTCAAACTACGTCTCCTTCAATCCGAGATCCAAGAGGTTCTACAGCACCAACAGGCAATACTAGCAAGGAAAAACGGCAAAAATCGCCCCAACTCGGCTATGCATACCAATCTGCCTTCCCCATTTTTGCAGAAGTTCGATAACTTTCGCTCATGGCGGCGTGATATTCACAGACGCCTCGATGAATGGATACGGTCCTCGCCTCAGCCACACGAGATAGGTGTTCAGTTCTCAGTTCAGTTCCTAGAGCTTAACTATTGGCAAACGCTTATAAGCTTGTATCGCCAGAGTTTGACGGTCCCGAAGCCATTGGCATATGAGAAATCGCCCACCGAGGATGTGTCTAGCCCTTCGTTGGCAAGCGTGGAAGATCCTGAAGATGAGGACGAGGTTTACTTACAGGTTGCAGAGGCAGGGCAGAAAGTTCTGAGGATCTATCGACAGCTGCACCGTGTTCGACTAGTCAATTTTACATACCTTGCGACTCATCATCTGTTCATGGCTGGTCAGTTTTGCTCGAGCATGGGGAGCCTTCAAGATAGACTGGACTAACCTAAGATAGGTATATCATTTTTGTATGCGATCTGGCACTCGCCTGCCGTCAGAAGCAGACTTGTAGGTGGATTCACATCTTCTCGATTAATTGAAGTCATAGCTAACCATTGGTTTCAAAGACGCTTGATGATGTGGACTTTACCGTTCTGGCGGCAACTTCCGTGCTGAAGGATTTAATAGAGAAGTGTCCGCCTGCTGAAGCGTGTAGAGACGCCTTCGAACGCATGAGCAAAGCCACGGTCCGGATGGGACTGTCCACCACGGGCTTTGGTCAACAAGTAGGCTCCATCGGGGATCGAGTCGCCGCCCAGGGTTCCAGCTCTCAACCGCATCAACAAAACCAACCCTCAAATCTAGATAGCCACTACTTCCAGGAGACACCTTTTAAAGATCATACGTACCAACTACAGCACGCTCCTAGCTCTAGGGTCTCGCGACATCTAGAATCCATTCCGGAACAACCCACCCCAGACAACCGCTTCAGCATCACAAATTTCCTCTCAACTCCTACCGATTCTTTCGGGACGGGCAACCCCCATTCCTCTTCTCCCCCACAACAGCAGCAACATCATTACCCCTTTAACCACCATGAACACAGAGATATCGACATACCCAGCCGTGCGAGGTCTAGCACTCCTGAGAAGCAATCGCCGAAATCTGCTGCTCGCCAGCTGGGAGAGCCCTTTTCACATAGTCAATTCACCAATTCAAGCGCGCATCATCCTACTCAAGGACATCAAAATCACCAGCAGCAACAGACCGACCAACATCATTATGAATATACCAATCCATTCGATAATCGCACCCCACAGCCACAGCAACAACATCAGAGCCAGAACCAGCAACACTTCCAGTCTCCACAGCCAGGTAGTCAAGCCACGACACCGTTCTACCTTCCGAGCCTTGACTTTGCCGACGGTTCCTCCCGGCAGTTTGGATCTGACAACCCCATGGTATATTCTGCTGGCGCTGGGACTTCGGAAGTTGACTTGTCGAGTTTACCCATATATTCACCAGAAAGCGCCCATGCCGGTCTCACCGGAAACAGTGCGCTAGACCTAGGATTTGGTGTTGGTATGGCTGTTGATTTCCAGCATGACTGGAGCGAAAACACAGGTTTTGACCTGTTTGACGGTCTATTCTTCGGCGGTGGTGGGTGAGGTTTCGAACCTCAACAACCAGAGCAGGCACTCTATCACGACGAGCGGTTTTGCTATTCTTACGATGACGAGAGATATAAATACTGTCCTAATGTGTAAGGGGATTGTGTGAATGTTGGATGATGCTGAGCCGGTCTCTTTTCTTGTCTTTTCTTCTGATGAACTCCACGATATATATACCCTCTCCCACGCTCAAGTTTCACCACCAGGCTCACGGAACATCGAACGCCATCCTGTCTCCTAGATTAGAATCCCCCGTATATACTTAGAATAGCGACGATTAAATGAGACAAAGTATTGCCAGGTGTGTCCTTCGTCGGTAGGTAATCCTGCAAAAAGGGCAATAAACAGCCCCCTGTCGGCCAACGCAGCCATACATAAAGCGCTAAAACGCCCAAGAAAGCCCATCCGGTCTGTCTCCCACTGCGGATTGGGCATCAGGACCCCAGACGACGCCGGAATCCCTCGCGATTGGAGCCTTACGGGCTTTGATGCGCGCCTCGCAGCACAAAAGACACGAATAAAACCGACGGTACCAAACTTACCGTACCCGATAGTACGAGCGATAAGGATTTTCTTTTACGGGGAAACCGAAAGATCACCAGGAACAACACACCAAAGGCCTCGCAAGGAGGGAAAAGGGGGGGAATATAAAAAGGGATTTCAGCCTCCGCGGGCGCTCGGGTTCTTCTCGCTTCGTGCTGCTGCGGCGGCGTCTTTTTGACCAGGCTTCCTTTTCTTGCGAGACAGCTGGCCAGCCAGCGGCACCAGCCCTACAGCTTCACATCCGTATCCTTGAGGCCCGTACTGCTACCCAACCTCGCCCCCCCGATCAGTCTGTCCTTGTCCTGTCCTTGTCCCGTCGAACAGACAATCCTCTCGGCCAAGGGGGTGTCTTTGCTTAAAGGACTGCCGCGGTCGTCGTCCCTTGTCCTGCACCATTAAACCCCGACCGACCAAGAGACAATCATTCACCCACCACAACATATAACACACTGCCGCTGGCGAGAAGTCCTATATCGAGCTAATTAGGACACAAAGATGATATCGCTAACTCGCAGGTGATTTTGGTTTGTTTTCAAGTACACAGTGTTGATACTGCGTTGCACTCTCACGCACCTCTGCCCTACCCCGGAGGCTCAGCGGCAACCTATCCGCAAAGCAACAATGGTGAAACCAGACGTGACGAGAGATTACTATGCAGACCTGGGGGTTGGCCCAAATGCGGATCAAGAGGAGATAAAAAAGCAGTTCAGAAGACTAGGTGAGATCGCGACGTTCGACTGCTTCTGGTCCCTTCATTCCACAGGAGACCACCTTACTCACATCCTTTTACGGCCATATAGCTCTGAAATACCATCCTGATCGCAACCCAGGCAAAGAAGCGGAATATAACTCGAAGTTCCAGGCCATACAAGCTGCCCATGAGATCTTAGTTGACTCCCAGCTGCGGCTTAAGTACGACACAGGCAGACTGAGAGCTGGCTATGGAAAACTCTACGGACCTCCAAGGACAGCTACTCCTACACGACAGGCCCCTCCGCAGGCAGCTCGAAAGCCACAGACAAGCAGCTACAATACGACTCCGCACTTTGCCAAATCGTCTGGTGCCTACTCGAGCGCGTATCCGCCTCCTCCTTCCAATGGCGCTCAGAAATTTGCAAGCTACGCGAAGGCGGGTGCACAGAAGTTCGATAAGGTCTTTGAAGAATCTCGCGCCAGGGCTGAGGCCTTTCAAGGCTTCCAGGACATGAAAAACAAGCAACCTCAGCATCAGATGCCTGGTGGCTGGACGGCCTTTGACCCGCGGACAGGGCGCTCGACCTCTCATGAGAACTCAACGTCAAAACCTCGTCCGTCACAGCATCATAGAGGCCAATCGGCATACCACGCTTTCGCGGAGGAAGCACGCAAGTCAGCCGAAACACCCACGCCAGATAGGGCCAAGGCCACAAAGGCGAAGAACGGCTTCGCACCAAGGACCGCAGGAGGAGATGAGCCAATGGCCAAGTGTGCAACTTCGTACTACAACGTTAGAAATGACAGACCTCAAGCTACAGATCCGACATCCTACTTCTACGAGCCCGCTCCGTCTCCTACTGCCAAAAAGCAACATCCAGCACCCGATGAACTGGCAGACCCGATTAGACCCAACCTTCAAAGAACGAGCGGCAGATATGCCACGCTTGGTGGAGAGAAAACTTACATGCCCAATAGTGGTATTAACCGTTCTACTAGTGTCCGAGAGGAAACCTCTTCACGTCCGCGAACCAATCCGCCGAGCCCAGTGATTCCCACCACCATCCCTAGCAGACATCACAGCGCCAGCCCAAAGCTGAAGCCGGACAGACAATCGACCTTCTCTGTTTCTTCCTCCTCCTCTAAATCTTCCAGTGACACAGATGACACCGACGAAGTGATCCCGAATTTCCGCCCCAAGGTAGTCCCTCGAAGCAGGCTCGCCCAGAACAAGCCTACTTGGAAGCCAAGTTTCCCCGATAATAAGCCTTCAGGAACCGGTGAGAGCCCATTCGGCTGGGCCATGGGTCCAGATTCATGGCTCTTTGCTGAAATTGGCGCTGGCCCCAGCCAACCGTCTTCGACCTCCAAAAAGTGGGATTGGGAAGCTAACATCCGTCATCAAGAGCACGGCCAGACTACCCCCAAAAATGGTACATTTGGTAGCAACAACGCACCCTACCCCCCCGAAGCCCGCCGAGAACCGTCAATGGGCCGCACGATTCCCCCGACACCTAATGTAAGCTCGCTGAGAGCGACACCAGCGGATGAACGCAGGCAAAGTGCCTCAACTATGTATGATTCTACCCTTACACCCAAACCCTCAGCACGACATTGGTCCGAGAAATGGGGATTCTCCCAGAAAACCGGATTCAAGTCTACTACTCCCCACCCGTTGTGGGCGTACCCTGCCAACATTCTCCCGAGCACCTATACCTCTCAAAACGCGAAAGAATCGGAAGATGGGAGAGGTATAGAAAGCAAGGAGCCTCAAGATGTTACGTTAAACACTGATAGTGCAGGGAAAACACCACTGAAAAATCTTTATGGGAATAAAGACCCATCAACCTCCGCTCCCATAGAACTAAGAGCTGACAATTTGACATCAACGCACAGTTTCGACCAAACGAATAAGAACGAGACCAATCCCCTCAACGGGTTTATGCGTCATACCAAATCCAAGAGTAAAAGCCACGAAAGCTTCAATGCTTCCTTCTCGCCGTCGGAGTGGAAGTTTGCATTCTCCCCAGCTGCTCAGTACTTCACTCCCCACCCGACCGCGGACGCTACGGGTACATCCCCGAAGAAGTATGGGAGTCGACAGCGATCCCGATCCCGTCCGACAACGTCTCCATCCAACGAGTCACCGGGTAAGGCGCACATCTTCAAGGAGATGAAACCATCACACTTCAAAGACACCACGTTTTCGGCTGAGAAGCTGGCTGACGGCCCAAACGATAACGACTGGGCCATGCCCACGACGGAAAACTCGCGACATAACAATAACGCTCTTTTTGGCCAGAGTGGAAAGGAGGCTAAGAAACGGACCAGCGGGCCTAAGCCGGTCAGCATCAGCTCTGAGGCCGAAGAAGAAGATGCAACAACCTACACCAACCAAACAGGCCACCCGCTTCGGTCGACGGGCCTGGCCGACGAAATGGATGTGGATGAGGAGTTGCCCACCGTCAACGCATTAAACGCAGAACATCAGCAGGGGTTTGACAAGCCGAAGTTTAGCATGTCTCAAGCCTTTTTATCGTCCAATAACAAACCTAGAGGAGGGAAGAAGGAGTCCTTCAGTCTGAAAAGGTTCACGCTCGTTAGCCCCTTCACGTCGAGTAATTCGAAAGGTATCGATGATCTCAAGGACTTAAACTCATCGCTACCGTTCAAATCCGAGGCCAGTAGCGAGAAGCCATCCCAGCGGCCCATCCACCCTCGCGATCTCTCATTGCCGAAGCCTCCGAAACCACCAACACCTCCTCTGATGGTCGGCCCGCCGCCTTTGCCGAGGACGGCTATCGAGAAACACTCTCTACCCCCGACACCATGGGAGGTCTATATGGTGCAGATGCAGGCGTACATGCGTGAGTGGAATTCCTTCAACCGCACGATGCTTGCACACTTCAACGAACGGCAGAACCTAGTGGAGGGGACGCTGGCTCCCGGGTGGATGAGAGCGATGGGCGACAGCGGTCGAGTAAAGCTTGACGGCGCCGATGACGACGGCGAGACCGGGGCCAGCGAGGAGGACAGCAACCTTGTCGGCAGCAGGGGCAAGTCAGGTTACAGCGAGTATCTTCGTGGCATCGAGGAAGATTTCGTGGTCCGGCAACACTGGGACGTTGCCTGGGAGCGTCATCGGGAGAGCATATTGGATCTCGGGAAAGTCCGCGAGTGGTTACGCAGCGGACATGGCAACGCGCAGGGCGGCTTTCAGGCACCGGGGCTCAAGACGCAGTTGAACTGACGTTGTTCTTCCTGTCGGCGTTCCCTGCATACGTGCCCCAGACCTCATTCTGTCCGGCTCTCACCAGTCTTTGATACGCAGCGACTACCAGCAGGGGCGGCAGCCGTTGGGCCTGGGCCGGTTTCCTCTCTCTGTCTGTCTTTTGTGCTTTCTCTTTTGATGCCGCCCATTGCATTGTACAAGTACGTTCGTGTTCATCTGAGATACTCCCATACCCGTCATCTCCGGCGTTCCGCAGAGGGGATTTCTCCCCCAGAGATACCAACCATCCTATGTTTAATATACTTGCCGCAGCTTTAGAAACAAGACATATTGCCTGATCCCTGGAGCTCTTCGCTTCTCTCCCGTCCTGCCCCTGGACATATAAATATTCACTGCTAAGTATATCTTTCGCTAAGCTCCGCCGGGCCCCTGCAGCACCCCGCCCCCTCCTCAGCCGTGAGAGCAAACACGCTGCCAGCAGCGCCCATCTCCGGACAACACGCTGTTCTCCCGCACCGTCTGCCATCTAGCCACCTACGTTATAGCCTCTGCATTTTCCCGGTCTGTCGTGAGGGCCCGGCTCCGGCTTTCGGCGAGTTTGGCGCATAAAGTTGTGGCTCCATCCCACCCGCAGTAATTTTTCCTCGACCATCGTGCACTCACTCTGCGACTCCCCGTCATCTCAGCCCCAGTCGCAGTCTCGATCTCGAATTTACCGCGTAATCGCCGAGAAGGTCTTGTCGTCGAAGAGTGCAGGTCGAGTCTCGCGCCGCCGTTGATTATGGTGACAATTGTGCTGGGATCCCAGTGGGGGGACGAAGGTCGGTCACATCTTGTCTACGCCAAAATGACAATTGATAAAGGAACAGAGACTGATGCTACTCGTGCTTAGGAAAGGGCAAGATCACAGATCTGCTCTCGCAAAAGGCTGCGCTCTGCTGCCGGTCTGCTGGCGGACACAGTAAGACTCCTCTCGTGCCGAACGGACGAACGCCGGGACTGACTCCTTTGAACAAGATGCCGGCCACACCATCGTCCACGATAACATCACCTATGACTTCCACATCTTACCGTCTGGCCTCGTCTCGCCGTCGTGCGTCAACCTGATCGGCGCCGGGACCGTCGTCCACCTGCCCAGCTTCTTCAAGGAGCTTGCTGCCCTCGACGGCAAGGGATTGACCAACATCCGCGAGCGCATCTTCGTCAGTGACCGTGCCCAGGTGTGCTTCGACCTGCACGCCGTTGTGGACGGGCTGGAGGAGGCCGGGCTCGGGACTCGCAAGGTGGGAACCACCGGCAAGGGCATCGGCCCCTGTTACAGTGACAAAGCTGCCAGACGAGGTGTCCGGATTGGCGATGTCATGGACGAAGCCGTCCTGGAGGCCAAGCTGAGGAGCCTGGATGCTGGCTACCGGAGGAGGTTCGGTGACCTCGACTACAACGTCGAGGATGAGCTTGCTAAGTTCAAGGTATTGACTCTCACGCACAGCTGTCTGTATACAAGAGGTCTAACGAGCGCGCGCAGGAATTCCGATCTCTCCTAAAACCGCACATTGTCGACCAGCTGGCTCTCCTCCAGAAGTTTGAGGATAAGTCTGCCTCTATCCTGGTCGAAGGCGCCAACGCTCTCATGCTCGACATCGACTACGGCACGTACCCTTTCGTGACGTCTTCGTGCACCGGCCTCGGCGGCGCCATCCAGGGAATCTGCCTCAACCCGACCTCGATCAAAAACGTCGTGGGCGTCGTCAAGGCCTACTGCACCCGAGTCGGCTCTGGTCCCTTCCCCACCGAACAGCTCAACGAGATCGGCGAGAAGCTGCAGGTTGCCGGCCGCGAGTTCGGCGTGACGACCGGCCGCAAGAGGCGCTGTGGCTGGCTGGATATGGTGCTGCTGCGCTACAGCACGCGCATCAACCACTACACCGCGCTCAACCTGACCAAGCTGGACATCCTAGACGACTTCGACGAGATCAAGGTCGCCGTCGCCTACAAGCTGGACGGCCAAGAGCTCGCGTCGTTCCCGGCCAGCGCGGACGTCCTCGAGAAAGTCGAGATAGTCTACGAGACCCTCCCCGGCTGGAAGACGAACACCATGGGCGTCTCCAAGTGGGAGGATCTTCCTGCTAACGCGCAGAAATACGTCGAATACATCGAGCGTTCGCTCGGCGGCGTCCCTATAAGATGGATCGGAACCGGGCCAGCCAGGTCGCACATGATCGACCGCAACTAGTTCCAGCTTCCTCAGATCTCGGTCGTGTACTCGCTTTTGTTTAGGATAGACCTTGCGGTGCAGGACAGTCCGGGATATCTTCTTCAGGGCGTGCATTCTGGTTCGACCCGGCCCTGTTCTTGGACACAGACTTCGGCTCTATAAAAAGAACCATCTTTAGTAGCATATAATTCAAAAAGAATATCCTTGTCTCCTGTCTGCTCCCTCTGTAGTGGCTTGTGTTTCAGGGTCGCCGTCCTCTACGCGCCCGGGGCCAACCAAGACCGACGGCCGCGCCCATTGTCAAACGTCAAACGTCTATTCATAGTCCACCACGGCGCTTACACTCCATTCATCCCCAGCCCATTCACCCCCTTTCAGCAGGCTAGCAAACACGGAGCTTGTCACTATGGCTGTCTCACGCGTGTTCTTCCTCCTCTCTTCCTCCTTCTCCGTTGATTCTGCATGTGGCTGCGGGGGGAGAGGGTCTTCTCTCTGGTTTGATACAGAGCTACCAGTACAATAATATCCAGCTGTGCACTTCAATAACTTGAAGAAACCGCGATATTCGGTCTGTTTACTCTGTTTGACCCATCTTCTGCGTCCAGGGCTGAATGCTGACCACTTGCTAGAGCTCGAAATGGAGGTGTCTTCTCGCGACAGTATGCATTCCCGGATACGCCTTGAGCAGCTGGCTGGTAACTTGGGCGTATACGCGAACATGAAATTTCCTCGCATTATCCGAAAAGACACGGTCTCATCGTACAATCAACAGGACAAGGCCGCAGCTGAGGCCCTCGCAAAGCAAAAGCGCCTGGAAGCCTTCTCCGCGAAATCTCATGTCTTCAGACGCACCCCTAGCAAACGCAGTTTCAAGCGAGACGAGCTCTACTCCGCTATAGACTCTGTCATCCGTGAAGATGGCTCCCTCGGCATGCTAGAGTACCTTCTCACACAGCTCAAAGAAGCGAAAGCGAAAAGGACCTTTTTCAAATCGCAGGAAAACCCGATGGCACTTGATATGACCGACCTGCTTCGACTCGCGACCGAGAAGAGGAACTCAAGTTTCCTCGAGATTCTGGCTCCTCATGTTGATCAATGGGGCCTTGATGCATCGTTAGGCCTTGCGGTAGCGAGCATGGATTTACACTGTATCAAGGCTCTGCTGCAGAACGGCGCGGATCCCAATTCATGCCACCAACAGTTTGTCACCGCTGTTGGTAACGGGCATGTTGCCGTCGTCGAGATGTTAGCTGGAACCGAGAAGAGACTAGAAGCCGCCTTCCTGGACGAAGCTTTACCTGTGGCCGTATCAATAGGATCGATGCGATTGATCATGTGCCTTCTGCACAATGGTGCTGATGCAGATACAGATCAGGTTCTAGAGACAGCCATGCGCGCCGGTCGACTTGACATCTGTGCTGCTCTTGTACTCGCTAATCGACCGCCTTCTCGGGTTTCCCTAGACCATGCTGCTGGAGCTGCCTTCCATCTCAAGGACCTCAGCGGTGATGAACGGGACTCTCTGATAGAGCTGCTTCTTTGCGCTGGCGCGAATGGAGACAGCGTCGCGAGGGCCTTAGTTGCTTCGGTTGCAGCCAACGATAAACGAACGGTGTCGCTCATCGTCTCATATAATGGCAATGTTGCGTATAACTCATGCGAAGCCATAGTAACTGCTATCCAGGACGGCAATTTACATCTCCTTGAGATCTTGTTCAAAGGAAACATTGATTCTGATGCTGCCTCGGTGGCACTATCTAGAATACCTGAAGTTGCATCAAACCTGTCTCCTACGAAGAAACTCTCGATTATTGCCCACTTCGCGGAGTGCGGTGCATACGGAACTCCCCTCAATAAATGCTTAGTCGGTGCGGTACAGAGAAACGAGAAAGCCTTAGTGGACTTATTAATAAAACACAACGCTTCCGTTGACTACAATAATGGACATGCATTACGCCTTTCTATCTCGTCAGGCTGTCTACCGACATTCAAAAAGCTGCTCGAAGGAAAGCCATCCCAGACGACTCTAGGTCATTGCTTTGGCCAGATATCCTCGATCCCGCCGCGTTTACAATTAACCATGACTAAGGAACTGCTAGCAGCCGGCGCAAAAGGAGAAGCAGTCAACAATTTACTTGTCAAAGCCGTCATAGGTGAGATTCCTTCGGAGAGGGAGGGCCTTATTGAGCTGCTTGTTAGCTTTGGTGCAGATGTTGATTGGGAGAACGGCAAGTGCTTGGAGGAAACCGTGAAGGTTGGAGATATAGTGGTCTTAAGACTTTTACTCCAAGGACGGCCGTCGTCATCTTCCCTTGTGCGCGCAATTGTTCCTGCTGTCGCCTTACGGGATCGGATACTGCGATTTTCCATTCTAGATCTTATTCTTAACTTCCATGAGGTCAGCGGGCCTCAAATCGACCGGGAGCTTGTCACCTTACTGAAGGAGAATCCCCTCGATATTGTTGCAGTAAATTTACTTCTCGAAAAGGGAAAAGCAGATATCAATGCAAACAAGGGAGAACCTCTAAAGCAAGCGTGCCGCATGGATGACCCAGAACTGCTCAAAATCATCTTACAACACCAACCTTCCGTCGATACACTGAACTATGCTTTCCCCGTTGCTTTGGCATCACAGGATGTCTCAGCTCGGTACAAACTGTGCTATAAACTCCTAGACGCTGGAGCCAACGGTGAAGCTCTTGACTCAGGTCTTGTTGCGGCTCAGCAAAGTGCACTAGCAGATTCACGCCTGATAGAGCTGCTCTTGGCCTATGGTGCAAATGTTAATTATAACGGAGGCGCAGTGATCCAAAAAGCAGTTGATTCTTCGAATGAGAAGCAACTTGCTCTATTTGTCTCGAAGTTTCCTACAACGTTGACGTTATCACTGGGATTGGAGAGATTACTCAAGATTGATACCCCCAAACGAAACGAAATGGGTAAAATATTGCTTGAAGCATCACAGAACCGCATTCCTGAAATTTTGGATAGTCTATTGGCTGAGTCTATCTTAATGAGCAAGGGCGACATCGTTTTCCTGAAGATGTTAATACAATACGGCGCTTCAGTAAACCATAAACAAGGGGCTGCTATTCTCAATTCCATAAATGGGCGGAATTTTGAGGTGTTCAGCCTTCTGCTGGATCAGCCAGCCAACCAAGGGACGCTTGAAGCAGCGTTTAAGCCTTGTTGGGCATTAAAGGGCACGGAGCGCCTCCAGTACACCTCTCGAGTACTCGCTGCTGGTTACAAAAGCGAGTTGGTCGACGCAGCTCTACTCGAGCTTGCTCAAGAAACTCCTTGTGACCACGAGGCAATTTGCCTATTGCTCACTTATGGAGCCTCGGTGCACTATAACCGAAGCCAATGCCTAGTGCACGCTGCCGTATCGAAAGATACGTCAACTTTAGAACTTCTTCTAAAGCACGTGTCAGATAAAGCAAGTGTTACTTACGCCTTTGGAAAACTGATATCGACGGATACCTGTAACTGGTTGACGAAATCTGGGTATTCAACCACAGAACTACTTCTTCAAAATGGTGCCTCCGGGGAAGTTCTAAGCCTTGCTCTGATCGCCGCTATTGAAACATGCGATTCTAATCCGAAATCACCTGAGTTTGTAAAGCTTTTCCTCCACTATAAGGCCGACGTCGATTATCAGAACGGTCGTGCGTTGACAGCATCCATCTCCGTCGGGAAAGCCGGTATAGCGGAGGCAATATTGAAGTCTAGTACCTCGAGTCAAAACATCAATTCGGCCTTTTTAAGTATATTCAGCTCTGATTTGACTGAGGATGAGGCTATTGAATTCTTCGGCATATTCACAAAGAGCAGCTTGGATATTCAAGCTTTGAATGGAAATGCGTGGTCGCCAGGGAATGAGGAAGAAGCTCCCGAACCAGTGACATTTCAGTGCCTCAAAAAATGGCCTCGCAGCAGCCAACTCTTAAGTAAATTGCTTGACTCTGGAATTCACGTGGACAAATCAACCTTCTATGTTATCGAGGAAGAGCACGGGTTTGAGCAGGTTTCCCTTTTATTGTGGGCGCTTCTTCAGCCGCATCAACTGATAAGCCCTCACGTCTTCGAAATTCTTCTTAAGCATGGAGGTAAGTACTCTGAATGCTCAAATTGGACTAACATAATATCTCCCATCAAATGCTGAACGTGTTTTTTCTAGCTGATCCGAATTTCCAGTCCACCAGCTCTATGGTGACGCCACTGCTAGTCGCTTCAGCTGATAAACCTTTAGAAGTTATCCGCAAACTCATTCAACATGGCGCAGTTGTATCTGTCATGGATAGGCGCGGCGTCACCCCTCTTATTAATGCTAGTAAACGAGGCCAACTAACAACCATGCGATCTTTGATTGATGCCGGTGCTATGGTCGATGATGGGAGCCTTCATGAGGCTTCAAGAGAACTACAGTCTAGTGCTGTGCAACTCCTTCTGGATCATGGTCACAATCCGAATTTCCCGTCTATGTTACATGACGGAAGATGCGCTTTAGCGGAGCTTTGTCGCCGTACAGACTCACCTGGTACCTCCATTGTCAAAATTAGACAGACAATCGACGCTCTTGTATTAGGGAAAGCCGACTTGACCATCCACTGTCAAGGAAAGCCGCTCATATACCATGCCCTTGACAACCAATCTTCATGCATAAGTACCACCACAGCGTTGTTAGCCAGCAGAATGTGGAAGTTGATCAACAATGACTTTAATCATTACACTTATGATGGCTATGTCTATTCACCATCTACTTATGTGGATAGAAATCTCGCCCAAAGTCCCTCTGAATATTCTCCCGAGCTCCTCCATATCTTGAAAGCAAATGGTTGCCAAGATGTATTCTACAAATGTGAAGGTCCCCAGCCTCCAGACATGATCGGGGCGCCCTTGGAGGTTATAGCGGAAGAGAAAAGGCGCAAATCCCGCATTCAACGCATTCAGGAGCAAGAAGAAGACCATCAGAAATCACTCCAGCGGGAGCGCGACGTCGCTGAGCAACAGCACCAGATAATGATCCGGGCACATAATCTTCGAACGATTCATGATCGTGAAACAGCAGACGAACGTGATGCAGCGGTTGAACGATCCAACCAGCTTCAGCTCCGCCTTGAAGCAGAATCTGCCTCACAACGCCAACGGCTCACTACCCAGCAACACCAAGCAGACCAAGACCAGCTGCGAATGATGAATCAACTTCGCCTTGAAGTTGCTGAGAAACAAGGAAGACTTCAAATTGAAAATGATAAACTTATGGCACATACCCAACATACCCTATTAGACGCTAGAATTGCTGGGGAATCTAGGAGAGTAAAAGAGCTCGAGGCCGCTAATGAGAGACAATATCAAAGGGATTCAGATTTGCTTTCGCGCCAGGAACGTTTATTAGCAGACCGAAAAGCATCCATACATGCGCCCGGGGTAGATAGAGGGGATTCGTCTGGTATATCGAAACCAGAGCCTCAAAGACAGCTTCCCTATACTGGCTCAGAACTGGATTAGTGCAAAGATAGTTGCTAGTTTTTTGTCTCCCTTAGTATTTTACATCCTTCTCCTCCACTCATACTCTCAGACTAGAATGAATGGGAAGATGACAACTCTTTCCGATATTTTCATGTTGATGTACTACCAATGGAAAAAATTGCCAAGATAGAGCGAAGGATGACTTATTAAATATTTCATTGAGTGGAAGGTTTTTGACAAAAACAGGAACTTGATCTAATGTACATGAGGCCATATATCAAAATTAAACTGAGGGTAGAACATAGATGAATCATAACAGAGTGAAAACCACACAAAATCTGTCCGAATAGGGAGACGAGACAATATCTCAGCAGACCTATACTGCTCAGAATGGGAGTAATAGAAATACATGGTTGGGAAGAAGGTTATAAACTTATGCCACATTTTGAAGATGAGCGCCGACTCCGATATGGCGAAAGATACCAAAGAAAGATAACAAGGAATACTCCGTTTCTGTCGCAGTAGATAGCAAAGATAATTGTAGAAAATCCTCAACGCCCGTAATGTTCGTTCTGTACGAGAAAAGAGCTGCCAGTGATTGAAATCAGACATAGTTGCAATTGAGAGTTGTGAGGAATCGAATGCGGCCTCTCCAAGGAGCGAATCGTCGACTAGATTAGGATACCTCCAACTCATGGGTATAAAGCCGTAGGGTCTTAGAAGAGAGTGGTGGCCCGTAAATTATAGAGAGAACCCCTCACCTACTCTCTCAGCCACGGTGTTCGTGTGCTAGGGAATTAATACTCGTAGTCGTTGTTGCGACCTCCGTATCCTTTAAATCCTCCTCTGGACCCTCCTCTAGACCCTCCTCTATGACCGCCTCCACGAGAAACTCGATCGCTGTAGGAAGGATCACGACGGGATGATCGATCACCGGAAAAACCACCGGAGAAACCTTGGGATCTATTTGCACCAAAACGCGAGCCCTCTGGTCGAGGGCGGCCGAAATCACGGCCTCCTCGGTTGCCGGATGGCCTGCCACCCCGGGATCTCTGTTCAAGGTGAGGTGGCTCATGGAAGCCCCAGATAGTGGTAGCAAGTTGCTGAATATAGTGACGGCTTTCTCGTCCATCAAGGTGCGAGAATAGATTGTGGAGTGCCTTGTACACTTTCAATTTCTCGTAATCGTCGATTTCCACGAATTCCGCTGCTATCTTGTTGTACGGCCCCACCACGGATTCTGGAAGTTGTCCAGGATTGGTGAAATCGGCACTTGCGGTCTCTAGAGAAGTATCCTGCTTGATAGGAAGACGCCTGAGCTTTTGGTTGAATGTTTGAGTCTCGAGATCAGTAAACAGGATCCAACCTTCTCCAGTCTTATTGGCTCGGGCTGTGCGCCCTAGCCGATGAATGTAGGTTTCGGTGTCGTTGGGCACACCCATTTGGATAACATGAGAGACGTTAGGGAAGTCCATTCCACGAGCAGTGACATCAGACGAGAAAAGAATGCCGCTCGTCATATTGCGGAAAGTCTCCGAGTTGAAGGTTCTTTGACCTTGGGATAAACGCGACTGCATTTCAACAGTCTGGAAACGGGGAGCACGTCCGGGGTACAGGGCTTCTAGGTCAGGTCGCAAAGCATTGAAAGCAATACGAGCCAAGCCGACTTCAGCGGTGGAATTGAAGTAAACGATGGCTTTGAATGGCATAGTATTGTCTGGGTCGTCGATGTGAGCTTTAATCCCACGCTGCGCAATTTCATAAAGGGCAGGAAGTTGATTTTCTAAGCCCTTCAAAGGAACAGCTTTCTGAGGAACCCTTATGTGCGTTGGTACCTCCTCACCGACAGTATTCACAAAGGTAAAGTTGGGCTTCAATATGCCTCTGGCAAGGTGCTTAACTCCATCTGAGATAGTTGCAGAGAACATGAGAGTCTGTCGGTCGACTTCTGAGCGGCTTGGGAATAGAGATTCCATGCGCTGGATCTCGGGGGCAAATCCGACATCGAGGAGCCGATCTGCCTCATCAAGAACAAAAGCCTGCAGTTTAGGAGCGGTGACCCCGCTTGAGGGATCAGAGAAAATATCGATCAGACGGCCAGGAGTGCCCACTAAGATGTGACAGCCCTCGCTCTGAATTCTCCGCAGACCCAGAGCCTTCTGTGTTCCTCCAACAGCTGTCTGCACCTTGAGGCCAGTGCCTCGCGTCACCCTACGCGCTTCAACGGCGATCTGCTCAGCAAGCTCACGAGTAGGCGAGATGATCACGGCACGAATGTCATTGGAGGATGCAAGACGGCCTCGAGTCTTGCCAAGGGAAGGGTCTTGGAGAATCCTGTGGATGACAGGGAGAAGAAAGGCGATGGTTTTGCCCGTTCCAGTCTTTGCTTGCGCAATCCTGCAGCGAACAAAAGTAGAGGGTCAGTTACTAGGATATTTTAATAGGGAAATAATGAATGGGCGAAGACCGCATGGAGAGAGAAGAGAAGAGAGCATACATGTCACCTCCGCGGCTGCTCGCATGAATAGTATGAGCCTGTACGTCCGTCATGGTCTTGAGGCCCATTCCTTGAGTGATGGCCTCAATAACTTGCGGATCAATCAAGCCCTTTTCAGCCAGCTCGGCGAATTCTGTTATCAATTCATCCTCTTGAGCTGGTTCGACGACTTCAGGATTGGCAGCACTGCGAAACGGGGATGTGACGTGGAAAGACTTTTCGGATAGAAGAGGCGTAGCCGGTAGCCGTCTATAAGACCGGCCTATAAGTGTCGACGATACTGGAGCGCGAAGAGCACATCTTTGGAGGCTGCGCGCCAGGAGGTGTCCAGAACGGACAGACATGCTGCGGGTTGATATTGGACCAAAGAGTGAGAGCGGCCGACTGACAGTTACGACACGGACCAGTACTGTTCAGTATAGCACAATTGAGGCTAGACTTCGGAGGGTAAGAGGTGTTCGATGAGGAGATGTCGAGGGGGAAGAGATATAGAGAGAAGGCCAGAAAAGTTCAAGCTGCAAATCGACTTTTTTTTTACTTTGTAAAATTTCACAGGGTAACAGTCACGTGATAGACGATAACGCGCGCGATAAGGAAGTTTTCTACAGTTACAAGGACGACGATGTGGATATTCTGCATTAAAAGACAATATAGATGCCTATGCTCTGCACCAAGAATACGCAAGTACTAGAGGCATGAAAGGATAACGGCAGGCGGAGGAAACCAGAGGGGGGGATATGCCCCCCAAGGCGGATTACTACTCCAGGTGAGCGCCCTTGAGCTCTCGCTCGGCGATCTCGAACAGCTGCAGGCCGTTGAAGTAGCCGGCAAACGGTGTCCCGATCGTCTTGAAGGTGTACTCGGCGTCCTCGTCGGGAATCTTGACGGTCTCCCCGCCACGGCCCTTCGCGGCCGCGTCTGCCAGCAGCTGGCTATAGCAGCACTTTTCCAGGGCGTAGAACCAGAACACGGCCTCCTCGATAGACCTGCCAACGGTCAAGAGGCCGTGGTTCTGCAGGATAGCCGCTTTCTTGCTGCCCAATGCTTTGGCGATGTTCAGGCCTTCCTCCTTGCCCAGGACTATGCCCTTGAACTGGGCGTAGAGGGCGTGGTCCTGCTCACTCGGTTAGCTGATGAAAGCGAACAAACAACGAGAGACGACTGGACCTTGTAGAACGCGCAAGCGTCCTGGGTGGTGATGTCCAGCTCAATGCCCAGGGTGGAAAAGGTGCGGCCGTAGATGCTGTGGCTGTGGGCGGCGCATTGGACGTCCGGCCGGGCCTCGTGGACGGCGGCGTGGATCATGTACGCCGCAGTATTGAGCAGCCGGACCTTGCCGCCCGCGATGATGGTGCCGGCGTGGTCGACCTGGATGAGATCTGAGGCGCAGATGTGGGCAAAGGGCACGCCGAACGGGTTGACCCAGAAGGTCGTCGGGTCGACCGGATCGCGGATGGTGATATGGCCAGCGACACCCTCCTCGTAGCCGAGTTTGGCGAAGATGCGGAATGCGAGGGCAAGGCGACCCTTGAGGTGCTTGCGCTCTTCCATCTTGTCTGTGAAAACGGGCGGCTTGGGGAACATGCTACGGAGATGCTCGATCTCCGGGCAACCGTCCGACGATGAAGCAGCCATCGTGCTGTTATCCCGAATATCTATACTTGTGTGTATGTAGAAATGCGCAATGGAGTCTGGATAGTATGGATAGTATGTACGGATGGAGTATGAAGATCTGGGGGACAGTCTACATAGTTATATCAACCATCGACGAATGGCGGGCGACCGATTAACCAACTCCACTAGAGAAAAGCGCCGGGCGGGGTCCAGGAATCTGCCCACAAGGCCAACAAGGGGAGACTCCGTCGCTTTGTCTGTCTGTCCGTCGCTCTTCGACCTGCAGCAATATGCGCGCGCGCGACTTGTTACCCACCAGAAAGCCGAGGGCCGAGGCCAGGCTGCAGGCATCAAAATGGAGGGAGATTCAGTCGATCCCCGCATGGACATTGACTGGTGATTAAATACGGAGGTAGCTAGCTATCTACATAGACTTGGACAGCTATGATCAAGGGAAGGGAAGACAGCATGAGCGGGGATGCGTGGTTTAATCGCAATGTTCAATGTGTTGAATCCACCTGGCATTAAATGCCCTGCCGTCTTGAAACCACGCCCTTCCTTATCTCCTTGCTGGAAGTAAAGGGGCCAACTCGAAGAGACCAAAGGACAGGGCGCCTCACCGAAGTTGTGACACAACTTTCACGACCTTGGACAGCCAAGCTCGACGTATTGCGAAGACAAGGTGGCACTCTGAAAGGTTGTTTTATTGGTAGAATAATAGGTGACAAGGTGACTCGTCTTTTTGGTCTGATATATTATTAGCAACTTGGGACCCTAACATCTCTGGCGCCGGTTATAAGCTTGATATCTTCAAAAAGGTCCCGAGCTCTGATGCAGATTCCGCTCCCGGTGGTAGCAGAACCTCCAGCGTAGAGACCGAACAACGCGCCATACTCGTTTATTACAAAGGAGCCGGAATCTCCTGCATCTGCGAAACTGGAGCAACGAGACGTTGAAAAAATTTCATAGGCTTTCACTGCAATTTTATCCCAATTGCCATTGTCGTCCTTAAACCAGCGTTGTAAGTGGGTGGTGTAGAGAGCTCCTAGCTTTCCCCGCGTGAAGCCAGTTCGCCGGCCTTGTTTAAATACCGGCATCCCATCCTGTGGCTCGATCTCTTTTTGCAGGATGCTGCCCGCGGTGACGCTGTATTGTTGTAGGACATTGCGAGGGACCTGAGAGCTGTCCGGGAGCTCGTTACTTGACAGTCGATCGGGCTGCACATTGATCAAAGCCCAGTCTAGTAACATGCTGTTTGACGTTGCCCTATATCCTGAAGCTGCGTACACTTTGCCTAAGTATCGTTTGTCTTGAGTAAAAGCCTTTGCCAGATCGAGTAATCGTAAGGAGTCGCTCAGCGTCTCTTGCTTTTGTTCAAAACCAAACCGTTCATTTTTCGAGAGAGAAGGATCATCTTCATCAATGCGTCGTTTCAGTTCAAAGTATGATATAGACTGAACGTCTGCCGCCATCTTTTGGTAGTAATTGAGTGAGGACTTATGATCGGCCAGACTGGGATGATCGACATGGATATTGTTCGATATGTCTCCAGGAAAGATACCTTCTTTTGCCCACCGAATTTTATCCGGACCTGGGTAGATACAGTGAAAGTTTGTGACCCCATATTTGAACCATTCACCGGAAGGAGACTGCAGCTCAAGGAAGCCGCCGAATGTTGACGAAGATCGGTCCGAGGCATGCAAACCAAGGCTTCCCCCAAGCTTTGACTTCATGTCCCAATCGCTTTCTTTTAATATCGACGGATCCTCTGAGCACTGCCATATTGAGTCACGAAGAATTTCTACCGCCACATAGCTTAGTTCCTTGGTGTCCAGCAAACTGACAATAACATCTCGACAACAGGGCCAGTTTTGTATCGAATCCTCTCTGATACAAATGATAATCGTGTGAATAGGTTGTTCGCCTTCAACCCCACGGCGGTGGACGGATAGCATTGTCCACTCCATGGTTTGGAGAAGGTCTAGAACTTCGGCACGCAGCTCCTGCCAGACCTGCAAAAACGGATCATTGCGGAGGATAGGGTATGAAATGACTCTGCTTAAGGCCCTCACATCAAGAATCTCGACTTGAAGTTCAGCCATACCATGCTCAGTAAAAAGTTGCCGAATATATTTACATGCTTTGAACCACGATTGGTCAAGCTCATGTTTTCGTGCAGATACCAGAATGGTATCTTGCCATACATGATGGCCCCCAGCATCATGGGCCCGCCTGAGAGGATAGATTGGAAGTTGAAAATCAATATTCCATCTCTTGAGGATCGCTTTAATGGAAGATTCCAGCTGGCTGTTTTGATATTGAATCTGCAAGGGGTCGTTGCGGTGTAAAAATTGGTTTATAGCTGGAAGTGCCACAAGTGCGGGACCACCGCACCGGTAGTCTTCATTCTTGATCTCTTCGTCCCCAAGGATAGGTGGGCCATCATCCTCTGAAGAGTTTTCTCTCTTCTTAGATCTTTTCGGTGGATGAGAAGGCGTTGAGTGGGTCGTTGCTGGCGACATCAGAGGGCCGGCCCACGCCACATATTTATTGAAATCGCGTTTAGCTCGGGCCATCTTCACCAAGGGAGTATATTCACAAGCCAGAAGAAATAAGAGTGAAAGGAAGTAGGAGCTCAACGTATTATCAATATGACTGAGGAACGCAAAAGCAAATGCAGGATGACTCTTGAGATTTGTCCTGTGGCAAGTTCCGGCAGCATCCGGCCTTGAACCATGGAACAGCAGCTCATAGCTACTACCTAGGTAGGCCCGGGCCTATCTATATAGTCAGACTGTCAGAGTGGCCCAGATAGAAAGAAAACAGGGTATGCATCTCAGAGCTACAAGCCAAGTCCTCACGCCGTGGCGTAGTGACTTGTTTAGGTTACATCCTACTTGATGGCAGTGAAGTAGATGTACTATGTGAGATCGGGATAGTGACTCAATACAGCTTGAAAGCCCTTTATGTCGACCTGGTGCAGTTGATAGTGATAGTCTCCTCGTGTCCACAAGGCTGGCTGCCGCTGACTCATGCTGGCTGTTTCGACGTCCCATCAACTGCAACTTCAAGCTATAGACACCGTACTCATATTGACAGCCTAGCAGATGCTAAGATAACTGCAGTGGGTGCGCTACTGCTGCGAGAAACGAGCGATGATCGAGCCCATTCGCTGGCTCCATCCCCTCTACGATGCGCTGTTTGGTTTTGACATCCCGTTCACCTATCGATGGCGGCTCCTAATCCTACAGCCGATTTCATTTCTTACCTGTGCTATGAAATGGGTGCCATGGCTACTCTCGCGGAGATATTCGTCAATCCAGATACCCCTACGTCGAAGAGCGGGCGAATCGGTTCGGGCGATCGTGTTTCTGCCTCCAGCAAGTTCCTCGACTTGTGGACTACGGCCTCTTCATCTCGACTTTCACGGCGGCGCATTCATCGGTGGTAACCCGGAGCACGATGCTGAATTTTGTTGCGCGTTGTCCGACGAGCTCGGGGCCGTGGTAGTCTCGGCTACCTATCACTTTGCACCCCGCTATACATTTCCCGTGGCAAACGAAGATGCTCAGGATGTTGCAGCTTACCTCGTTGAAAATGCAGAGCGTCTTTGGAAGGCCGACCCGCGAGTGCTCACTGTAAGCGGCTTTTCTGCAGGTGCAAATCTCGCGCTGGGGGTGGCTCAAGGGCTTGCTGGGACGGATCATCGTGTGAAGGGCTCCGTAACTTTTTACGCTCCGGTAGGCCGCTATTCTATTATGATCTATCTCAAGGTTTTTCCCCTTTTTGAGGATGGAAAAGATATTGGATGTCATGGGGTGTGCAGTACGACAGTATGCTAGGATAGGCTTACATTATCCTCCAGGTCGACCTTCGCAAATCACCGTCTGAGAAACCAAAACCGAACGATCAGCCTGATCCGCTTGAGATCTTGACCCCGTTATTTGATGCATACTCAGGCCCGGTTCGTGCCCAGAACATGGAAAATCCTCTTATGAATCCGATACTGGCAGAGATCAACAGACTCCCTCGCAGGATGGCCTTTGTTGTGCCCAAGGTTGATATTCTGTATGAAGAGCAGATGTCGATGATCAGGAGACTAAAATCGGACATTGAGAAGCTCGAAAGATCCGATCAAACGGCATCCACGGGCACTGATGCGATAGGTGAGGACAGCCCACGAAACAGAAACAAATCCGACAAACATGGAGGCTATGAGGTCAGACACCTTGAGTTCCCTGAAGGGTTTCACGGCTGGCTAGAAGGTGAGAAATGACTTCTGTCTGTACCCCAGCTTCTTCCAATGGATACTAAGCATTTTCAAAAATAGTACCGGAATCTGTTATTGGAGACAAGGATAAGAAGAAGGCGTTTGCATTTGCTTTCGACTTCTTGAGGGATATCTATCAGGATCATAGCTGACGACTCTGATTTGATATTTATGTATATATACACCGGAAGATTCCACTCCGTCTGAATGTAGATTAACTCCCCTCTCAGGTTTATTCACCATTCCGTAGCTCGCATCTTCTTTGATATCTATATCCGGCCCGAAGAAACTCCGGTCCCGCGCTCTGCAGCTCGAAAGCTTAAAAAAATAATTAGATTCACGGCTGTTTTCTTGCGAATTTGAAGGTGCCAAAACACTCCTGCAATTGATCTGTCCAGCATGGGGAAGAAACGTAATTTCAAAAAAGTACGAACCCCTGGTCGTGTTGCTTCTCGCATATACTAACAGCTGTTGTTTACGTTCTCCAGGGCGGCTCTAAGGGAGGTTCCCGCGGTACTCGACCCGCCAACTACTCGTCAATCTTGGTTCGTGAGAATGAAAACTACGAGAAATACTATAACTCGCTCAAGGTAGTCCCGGAGGATGAGAAACAACAGTTCTGGGAGGCCATGCGGCGGGATTTGCCAAATAGTTTCCGCTTCACTGGGTCTAGAAGGTACACTGCGCATTGCTATGTCATAGGCACACAGGCTGATCGAAATTCACAACAGCCATGCGTTGGCGCTACAGGAACGGCTGAAGGACCACTACATCCCCAATATCACCTCAATCCGGTACGAAGGCGAACTAGTCGAACCCCCACGGCCGGTGCCATGGTATCCCGAGCAACTAGCTTGGTCAATGACGACCCCAAAGAGCGTCGTTCGCCGCTTTGCGCCCTTTTCGTCCTTCCAGAAATTCCTCGTTTCAGAGACCGAAGTCGGTAATATCAGTCGACAAGAGGTCGTGAGCATGATCCCGCCACTGCTCCTGGACGTCAGACCTGGAATGGTAGTTCTGGATATGTGCGCCGCGCCTGGTAGCAAGTCGGCGCAATTGATGGAGATGATCCACGCAGGCGAGGAAGAGCGCATGGCAAAGATTGCGCAGAAACTTGAAACTACAGATGAGGCTACGAGGCAGAATGGCGGGATGAAGGTGGCGGATCTCCTGGACGGGGAGCCTGAAGCTGCGGGAGCCGAGGCGGTAGAGGACGACGGCAGGTCCACGGGGTTGCTCATTGCGAATGACAGCGATTACAAGCGAGCGCACTTGTTGATCCATCAGATGAAACGGCTTAACTCGCCGAATTTGCTTGTCACAAACCATGATGCGACAGTGTATCCTTCTATAAGGCTACCTGCGACACCGTCTAATAATGGGCAAATCGCGCAAAATCGATATCTCAAGTTTGACCGTATCCTAGCAGACGTGCCCTGCTCTGGAGACGGCACAACGAGAAAGAACGTCAATCTTTGGAATGATTGGAACCCGGCGAATGCTATCGGGCTGTTCGCCACGCAAACGCGCATCCTCTTCCGAGCTCTCCAGATGCTCAAGGTTGGAGGCCGTGTGGTGTATTCTACATGCAGCATGAACCCGATTGAAAACGAAGCCGTCATTGCTCACGTTGTTGGTCGGTGTGGCGGATCAAGTAATGTTGAGATCATCGATTGTGCCAATGAGCTTCCAGATCTAAAGAGACGGCCGGGTTTAATGACATGGACGATCATGGACAAGACCGGACGGATATATGAGAACTGGGCGGAAGCCGAAGAGGAAGTTCGGAAGCTCAATCCCGCGGCTAATCGACTTGTCGAGGGCATGTTCCCACCACCTGGAGATGCAGAAATCATTGACCTGACACGATGCATGCGTGTGTACCCACATATGCAGGACACCGGTGGTTTCTTCATCACGGTGCTTGAGAAGAAGCGAGAGATCAAGGGGAAACCAGACGTCGGCAAGCCCACTGCAGCAGCTGCAGATGCTTCTCGGTCATCCGCCGCCACGCCAGGCCCTGATCCAGACTTGAAGGGTCCTACTAAGAACGGTGAAGCCACAAAACAAGCTGCTGATGAACCGGACCAAGAAGCGGTGGTTTCCACGCTGAAGAGGGGAGCAGAGGTTCTAGATGAACCGGAAGCCAAAAGGGCCAAGGTAGCCGTCGAGGACACCGACTTACTGGGAGCAGAGAAGCCGCAAGAGGCCAATGCCGTTACAGCCGCGGAGACGGTGACTCCGTCCACGGCCGCTGCTCCCCCAAAGACGAAGCGCAGACAGCAAAACTCCTTTGAGGAACCTTTCAAATACCTTGACCCCAACCGTGAAGACCTTGATGAGATATTCAAGTACTTCAGGCTAGCGCCCCAGTTCCCTCGCGACCGCTTCATGGTCCGCAACGCGGAGGGTCGTCCGGCCAAGACCATATACTACACCACATTGCTGTCGCGGGACATACTTACAGAGAACGAAAGCACGGGGATAAAATTCGTGCACTGCGGCGTGAAGATGTTTGTCAAGCAGGACGTGCAGAAGCCGGAGGTATGCCCGTGGAGGATCCAGATGGAGGGTCTCCCGGTGATAGAGTCGTGGGTGGGCATGGACCGGGTGCTGAAGATGTATACGAAGTCTACGCTGAAGAAACTCCTGATAGAGATGTTCCCCAAGGTGAACGACGGAGGTTGGAAGGAGTTGGGAGAGATCGGGGAGCGCGTCAGGGACATGGAGATGGGCTGCTGCATTCTCCGACTGGAGACGAGTGAACAGGAAGATGGGTTCCGGTGAGTTCTGCACGCGCTTTCGGATTGAATGACTCGCTAATCAGTATGTGTCCTGCTAGAGAGCGGATGGTATTCCCGCTCTGGCGAAGTGCATACTCCGTGAATCTGATGCTGCCCAAGGAAGAACGACGGGCTGTGCTCCTGCGGCTGTTCGACGACGAGACGCCGCTGGTCAACTCGACGCAGAAGAGAGAGGCCGCGGACAAGGCCAAAGAGGACATCGACGTCGCAGACTACGAGTCTGAGGACGGGACCAACGGTGCTGCCAGCGGTGCTGCCAACGGTGATGGCGCCTTGAGCTAGGAGCTCCGATATCTATCCCAGGATCTACATAGTGAAATGTAACAACGTTGCCTCTCCTCCGCTCGCTTCTCTTCTCCTCTTATTTTTTCTTCTCTTCTCCTCTTATCTTTCTCTTCTTCTTCTCTTCTTCTTCTCTTCTTCTTCTCTTCTTCTTCTCTTCTTCTTCTTCGCCATAGGAGCACCACGTGACCACCAGCCATCTATATATTACGTAATCCCTCTGTTTACTCGAAGAAAAACGACGACGACGACGACGACGACGACGAAAGAAGACGAGATGAAGAAGAGGACGTAGAGGGAGACAGCGGCTCTCGACTGCAGAATCGACGATGCCGATGCTGCCGAACACGCTATGAAGCCGCGAGAGCACAAGCCGCCCGCAGAGTGCCACGGTTGTCCTGGTAACCGCCAGATCCCTCCCGCCCGTCCGCAGTTCAACCCGGAAGCTTGAGAAAAGTCGAGATACTCGAGAAAGACGGGCAGCTGCGACGTCGAGCATCCCTCGAGCAGCGTCTGGTTCCGCTGGTTCTGTCCGGTTTCTGTGTGACGGAGGCGCTGCTGGACAGACTCCCCGTTCAAAGCCATAGAAGAGTATACACTCTCACAGCAGCAAGATGGCACCGCTACTCCACGATATTCTTGCCTTCGTTCACGCCGCCGGAATGGATTCCCGACCCGTCACCAGGCGATCGCAGATGATAAACATCCCCGCGACCTACACCGGCCCCCACACATCATCGGCCATCGTCGTAGCCATCGTGCTCGGGACGGTCGTTGGCTTCGTAGGCATTGCCTTCCTCATCTACACCCTGATCATCAACCCGAACATCGCGATGGGCCCCAAACCCGCACAAGAAAAACCCTCACGACCGAAACCACGGCCTCCTCCCCGCCGCGGACCACGACCGCGCTTGGGACCGCCCAAACCGAGGCCGACTAAGAATCCGACCGTCGTCGATGAAGACGATGACGATCCGCCCCTACCTGGGCCCGCGCCACACCCTGTACGCCCGCGGCGCAGTCCGCCGGACTCCCCGTTGGGGCCTGGTCCCGCGGGGGGATACGCACACGCTCGACAAGACTCCTACACAGAGTCGGAATTCCTGGACGAGGAGGAGTTTGTCGACGTGCAGGACCACAGCGAAGTGTACTCGGGGAGCTATGAGAGGGTTCAGCGCCACTCCGGAGACATGGGCTCGCCAGACATCCAGTATGGGTCAGGGCCGATTGGCGCGGCAGACATCCAGTATGGCTCGGGCCCAATACACTCGCCAGACGCCCTGTATAACGCGGGCCCACTGCACTCACCAGAACCGCCTACAGTGCATCTCCCACGCCGCTCTCAGAAAGACAAGAGAAGGCAAAAAGTTCCCCTATGAATGGCCGCCTGACTGGCCGAAACGAGATTTGTTAGTTTTCCTTTGACACGGAGTTGGGTACATCTTTGGGGTCTATTCTTTCTGCTTCTCGGGATGAGCTGGCGTTGGTTACGGCCATGCCTATTTTTACATACCATATAACATGCCACATAGCTAGCTGAGCCATACATACATACGTGTCCACCCCTCTTAGCACCTTTTTCCATGCAACAGCACGACGTCAGGGAGCCTGGGCACTACTGAGCCAGGGCTGTGCGGCCGTTAGTTGCTATATCTCCACCCTGGCCTGTAATCTACCAATTAACTGGCGGGACCGCGCAGGGCAAAGCCACAGCAGCGCTTGGGAGGATCCTCCAGGGCCCGGGGGCTTGCTCAGTCGAGTCAGGCTGGTGCTTTTAAGCAGCGCTTTTTCCCCTTGCTCCTGTGGCTGCTTGCTCTTTTCTAGCCACCCGGACAAGATTTCTTTCTGCGCAACCAGCAACAAACAACCACACACACACCGCAGACCAGACAGACCGCCCGCACGCATCGTCTCGCTATACAGCCCCAGTCTACTCCGTACAGCTAGCATCCTCAAGATGGGCGATAAATACGTGAGTCTCTCCCTGGTCCCAGCTGGGCACACGGCTGAGCCTTACGATCGATCGATCGATCGATCCACCGACATCGAGCCTCAGGAAACCGTCCATCATCCAGCGGAATACCCTCCTTGCACACCGTAGACTGACTTCTCCCGCGCAGAACCAGCCTCCCTCCTACCCTCAGCCCACCCAGGGCCAGGCCGGCGACTACTACCAGGGCGGCCCGCCACAGCAGCCCTACGGCCAGCAGCCCCAGTACGGCCAGCAGCAGCAGCAGTATTATCCTCCACAGGGCGCTCCCCAGCAGCAGCCCATGTACTACCAGCAGCAGCAGGGCCCTGTCGACGACCGTGGCCGGGGCGGCAACAGCGGTGGCGGCCTATGTGCCGGTCTCATGGCCGGTCTGGCGTGCTGCTGCTGTCTCGACATCCTCTGCTAAACACTCAAATCACAACACGGACCGGTGCACACTACGGGGCGTTCGGGGGATAGTCGACCCTCTGACGGACTGAAGCCATCCTTCTGCCGTTTTACCTCTATGAATAAGCCACCTTCTGTCGTTTCACCTCTATGACCTTGTGTGTGTTGGCTTTATGCTCTTGGTTTCCTGCTGGGCTGCTCTGTCTGCTTTGCTTTTTCTCTTCCTTTTCTTTTTCTTTTTACTCAAATGCATGCTATAGGTTCTCTTCGTCCGTATAACTGCCGCATAAAAGATATTGTAATACTCGTTCATCGGTGACTGTCTCTGTTAGGACCTGTATCATTACATCTCGTGCTTGCATGATAGGGTCAATCCTGGCCATTCACATCCGTAGCTGAAAGGGTTCCTGCATATTCTGTATAACCATCGCCCCCAGCCTGTTATTGCTTCTCTGTGCTCCATGACGTGCTTCCATGCATGACAGCGACATACAGCCTTGCCTGGTCTACAGTTGAGCAGCCGAGTGATATACACCGTAGAACTTCGTAATAAATGTATTGGAGCGGGGATGTTTGAGCTATTCCCTCTATATGACTATTAAATATTCACTAATATTTTCCTAGTTCCTCCCAACTCCCGATCTCGCAGTGTGACGCTCATGGATCCGCTGAACGAGGGCTTCTTTCATCGATGGCTGGTCTCCGCTAGCATTCCCCTGCGGTGGCTGCTATCTTGTATATCGGTTGGTCTGTTCTACTCGGCCTTGTCGGCGTCAGCGTCAGCGTCGGCGTCAGCGGCGGCCACTGGCTCCTTTGCCTCAGCTGGCTTAGCTTCAGCGGCGGCTTTGGGAGTGCTTGTGCCGCTGGTCTTTGCTTCAGCGGCCTTTGCTTCGGCGGCCTTGCCCTCCTCCTCGAGGCGGTCGATTTCCTCCTGGGCCTTCTTGATATTCTGCAGACGCATGTTAGATTTGACAATCTTGTTGCATTTATAAAGGATAGAAACTCACCTCGGCGGTCTTGCTGGCCTGGTTGCTCTTCCATTCCTTGACCTTCTCAACCAGTTTCTCTACGAAGGCAGGGACCTCGGACTGGTTCATCGGCGGGTCGAGCTTGACCCGGCTTATATCCTCCAGGACACCGAAACTGAGGTTGAATTTGCTGGACTCTGGCTGAGGAGAGGCGGCAGCGGGCGCCTTCTTGCCCTTCTTGCCCTTCTTCCCACCGGTGCCGGCCATGAAGTATTCCTCACGCTCGTCCTTCTTGACGACCTTGACGCCCTTGATGTCGGCGCCGTCGACGACTCGGCCGATCTCGGCACGATAGGCCACGGACGAGGGGAGCTGGGTCTTGCCGAGACCGAGGGAGGAGAGGTCGTAGGTGGGTTCGAAGTGTCGGATGAGGCCCTCGGCGGTCAGAAGCTCGTCGGTGTAGGCGGGCAGGGAAGCCTCCTCGAGCTTCTTGTCGGCGATCTTCTTCTTCTTCTCGCGCTCGTAGAGCTCCCGCTCGGCCTTCTGGCGTTCCTGGCGGATACGGTAGGCTTCCTGTTCGTACTCGCGGTTGGCTCGTCGCGCCTTGTGGTAGGAGTCCTTGATCTCCTTCACGGCATTCCAGGCCTTCTGCTGCTCGCCGTGGATCTTGGTCCGTTCGTCCCGCAGAGTCTTGATGTTCTTGAAGACGCCGTCCTGCTCGCTCTTGATGTCGTCCAGCTCCTTCTGGAGGGCGGTGTACTGCTCGCTCAGGGCCTTGGCCTCGGGGTTGTCCAGCCCCTTCTTGAGCGTGGTCAACTGGGCCTTCATCTCGTCGATGTTCTTCTTGCCATCGTCCATAGACGAGAAGTTCTTGCGCTGCTTCCGCAGATTCGAGATCTCGGCCAGGTTCTTCTTCTCGTCGACCAGCCTCATGGTCCCGGAGTCGACCTCCTTCTCCAGACGCTGGATCTCCCTGTCGACATCCTCGGCGCTCTTGAACGCCAGCCTGTCACGCTGGTTCTTCTGCTCGGTGAACCGGGCCTTGATGTTGGCGTCGAGGGCGTTGATCTTCTCCTGGAGGGCGGTGCGTGACGACTTGAAGCCCTGCTGCTGCTGGCGGATGGCGGCGAGCTGGGTGCGCAGCTCCTGCTGGCTCTTCGCGACCGGCGAGCCCTGGTTGTTAGGAGTGGCCGAATCTATCTTGGCCTTGATGGCTTCCTGCAGATTACATGTGAGCATCCGTCCGGTCTTTCATGTTGAGGTAGGGCCCATACCAGCTTCTTCTGAGCGGTCGCCAGGTCCTTCTCGGCATTGGCCAGCGAGGTCTTGTAGGCACTCTCGTCCGGCTTCTCGGGCTTCCTCTGCTCGACAGCCGCAGCTGGAGCCTGGGTCGCCGTCGTGGCCATTGGCGGTCGTCGTAAGCGAGGGGAGGATGGAGGTAAGAATAGAGGAACCGCACGCAGCAGCCCGGACTGGCACGTAGACACGCAGCGGTAGACAGACGAGACTCGGTCCCCAAAAAGCCGGCGTCAGTTCGTTTGTCCCTCCTGCGACTCTTCTTCTGTTTACCAAGGGGAATAATGAAAGATCAAAAAAAAAAAGTACAGATCGCAGCAAAACCTTTTTTCTCGCTCCTGGTCTGTGCGTTTCTCGCCGGCTTCTTTTTTTTTTTCTCTCTCCACGAGCTGTTCGTTTCTTCTTCCCACATTGCGACGTCGGTAATCGCCGCTAGAGAGGACTGGCGACCAGCATGGCGGACGAAGAGTACTCGAAGGCGTCGGCGGAGGCGGACCGCGAGATGACACGGCTCTGGCGGACGTGGAGGACGGTGTTTGAACTGCTACTGGACCGCGTACGGCCCTATTCCCTCGAGCTGGCGGCTGTGCATCTGCTGACGACGACATCTACAGGGCTACGAGGTCACCGAGGAGGAGGTCAAGATCTCCCTGGGCGAGTTCAGACAGCGCTACTCCGACGCACTGGGCTTTCCAGAGTATGTCTCTCTCTGCGCAGGATAGAAGTCCTATCTAACGCCTCTCTAGCCGGAACAAAATGCGCATCAGTGCCCGTCCCTCCCAGTCGATGATGGAGAAGTACACTCCGCTGCCCACCCCCTCGAAGCCCAACACCGTTCCAGAGTGCGGCACCATCCACGTCGAGTTCTGCAGCGAGACGCAGAGCGTGGGCACCAAGCACATCCGAGCCTTCAACCAGTTCATCGACCAGCAGAACTACCACGCCGGCATCTTCATCACCCAGTCCCCCATCTCGCCGTCGGCCATCAGACTGTTGACCGCCATTCCCGGCCGGTTCTGCGAGCACTTCCTGGAGCAGGAGCTGCTGGTCAACATCACGCATCACGAGCTAGTGCCGAAGCATGTCCTGCTCAGCGCAGAGGAAAAGAAGAAGCTGCTGCAACGGTACCGGTTGAAGGAGTCTCAGCTTCCCAGGATACAGAGCGGCGATCCCGTTGCGAAGTACCTTGGGCTGCGCAGGGGCCAGGTGGTGAAGATCATCAGAAAGAGTGAGACTGCGGGACGATATGCCAGTTACAGATGGGTCACTTAAGTAGAGAGAGAGAGGGTAATGGAGTTTTCTAACGGCGCGTGGTGTTAATCAAGGTGGGCTATTTCGTTGATCTATCATTTCTTCTCGCCGATTTTTTTTGGTCTAAACATAGCGGAGACCTCGGGGTCACCGCAGTCGCTAAGCTACGGCTCTTCCATCGACTAAGCAGAACTCGTTCGTATCCTGTGAATCTAGAAACTGTTCCGGCATTAGCCACTCTGGAGAACCTGCACACTAACTATACGAACTGCATAAAAAACTGGAACCGGTGTATTACTATGGTGATCATATATATGCTATGGCAAAGGGATCTCGTAAGCACAGACACGTATGTACAGACTCCGGCGTCCCTTCGTATAAAGATACCCTCCATAAGACCACAAGGATGGCACAGCCCCTGTAGAACGCCGTCCGCCATGACCGCCGTATTAAAAAAAAAAAAAAAAAAAACTAGGAAGAGACGAGAAAGGAAGGAAATCATCAATCGTGCATATCATCAACTGATGCAAACTTTGGCCGGGAAGCAGCGGGTTGCAGGGATGAGACAACCCGGTGGGGCGAGTCAAGATGCTGCAGAAACGCCGAGGGGTGACATGACGGGGATGGCAGTGGGTATATGTAATATGCAATATTGATGTGCAGGCGGATAGACAGGTAAACGATGCGGGCAAAGGGGCAGGAAAAAGAAGTGACAGCGCGCAGGCTTGGGTATAAGAAGAGAGACAGAGAGCCGCAGCACGATATTTGTACAGGTATCCTTGAACTCCGCTCCGACCAGGGAAAAACAGAAAACATAAACTAGAAGGCCAGAATCGATGCCACCTCGCTAAAACATTAAAGCAGACGTTAAGGAGTTGGTGTGTGAAGGATGAGGGTAGTAGATCCGTTAAATGCGTATAGGTCGTCAGAGTACTCATCTCTACTTGTCAGGTAGGGTGAGCGAGTGTCAAAGTATCATCTTGGGTACCGCGAATCACTTTCAATATCGCGATCGAGGAGGCCGCCTAGATCTTGGAGTTCCGGCACCCCCGGCTGCCCCGGCGAATCGGTGCGCAGCTGCCCACCGGGTGATATCGCGGACGAAGGTCTCCTGTCGCCAGGGCTGAGCCGGGCTCCGCTCGATAGATAGGTAGTATTGATCGTAGGACGCGAGAAGTTGGGTAATCCACGGATTCCACGGACGGCGGGATTCGCCGGCTGCGACTTCTGGCCGGTAGGCGAGGGATTTGATTTAGAAGAAGAGAGGAATCCAGCCATGGTCCGAAACAGTTGGTTTCTAGTTCGGGGTTCCTGGGATGCGGTTCCCATGTTTGATGCGGTGCGGGCTGCCGCAGGCGGGCTCGGGACATCGGGCACTTTGGGCGGATCGAGCAGGCCGCCAACGTCGTTCAGCGATACTTTGGAGAGAGAAACGTACTTAGAAGGCGTGCCGGTATTTGACCTCCGGACTGAGGACCGGGTGTTCGTTTCTATGTACTCGTAAGGATGTACCTTCAAAGCACTTAGGCTATCTGTAGTAGACGTGTGGTCGTCGTCAGCAGCATGATGCGCAGAAGGGAACTGCCAGTTAGGGTCAACGGATCCGCGCTTGGCCAAGACTGCGTGCGGCATGGCGACCGGTGCAGGCCGGATCTTCTGATAGCTTGGTGGCCGAAGACTTGGGTCCAAGCGGATTCCCAGGTCACTGACCAGGTCGGCGTCCGATCCCCAGTGGTGGTGGGTAATGGTGGCGCGGCGAGAGGTTGTTTGTTCGAGACTCTCGCTGAAGGAGGCTGCTTTGAACTTCTGTTTCTTCAACCCACGGTCTCGGACGAAGGAGCCTATGACGATGGCATTTGAGACCGCGGCGGCAGCGAGGATCTCAAGCGAGGCTAGTAGAGTGCGGTATTGCTGGGATCCGTGATGAGAAATGACCGATGGAATACGGTAGCAAGTGATAGCCACCAGGATGAGGGAGAGGGTGAAAAGAAGCGTAAGTGAAATCTTCCGTTTGGTGGGCATGGCCGAGAGCTGGATGATGGGTATTGGGAACATGACCAAGAGTAGGTCAGTCAGGGCGTTACAGGTGCCCATCGTGATGAGTTGCGCATACCCCTGGCGGCACTGCGGCCCTGGGTCAGGGACTACTTGCCAGTAGTGACTGAACGGCTGGCATTCGGTGAGGGTCGTGATCACAACGGCAATAAACGTCACCGCGAGGAAGAAGCGGATGATTTGGAGAACATATTGAAACGAGCGCCGCCAGATTTGCGCTGTGAGGCGTCCCAAGAACTCGGCTACTGTGAACTTGGCCGTCCAGATGCTATGTTCAACGGTCAGTAATCTATATGCGAAAACCAAAGTATCCAAGTATAAGGAAAACCCACAAGACGGCATAGAAGATCCTGGCACCCAGAACCATGCGACTCCCGATCTCCCGACGCTCAATCTCCTCCACGGAGAAGAAAGAAGTGTGGTGTCTTGAAGCATTGTTGGTGCCGAATGTGAGAACGACATGAGCAAATCCCATGCGGATCAGCAGCGGAATAATACTCAGAGTCATCACCCAGTCCTCCACGAAAAGCCTCTCGGTGCGTATGTAGCGGCCGCAGACACGCACTAGAATGATCGCGAGCGAAAAACCTGTTGCCCACCAGCTCACCAGCAATGTCGGATTTACCTGCATCCTTGTCTGCGCGGCAGGCGGGTGGGAGTACAGCCGCGAGGCCATGTCTGAGCCGTCCATCGTGTGCTAAGACGGTGATAAAAGAGGGGAAAGGAATAGAGACGATCAAGTTGTGACCATCGTAGAGACAAGCTTGCAGATACAGCTCGCAGGCTGCCGAAGTATAACAAGTAGTAGATGCTGCAGTATTGTATCTGTGGGCGGCGTTCCGGCGACGAGCTGTCATCTAACGTCTTCCATCAACGCAGCAGCCCTGCTCTCGTCCCGCTCACACCGCGGCTGGTCATAGACAGAGAGACGAGGGGAAGAGGCAGAATGACCAGGAATCCGGGGAAAGCTCCAAACGAAGTTTGACGGCCTGTCGTTTAAAGAAGTAGCTTGACTGGTTGCTTTTTCCGGCAGTCCACGCAGGCAGCGGGTGGAATCTGACGTATATCCAGACGTATCCTAGAGAGAAGACCAGAGAGAGAATGTGTGCGAGAGAGGAAGACAGAAAGCGAGACACCAAAGTGAAGGCCAGACAAGGACGAACTGCTGCTCCATAAACGGGCGGGCTATGGGCAGGGAAATGAAAGTGACGTCCGGGGGGGGCCCTTCGGCATAATATCTGAGGCTGGCGAGTGAACGGGACAGTGCAAGACAGGCGGGCAGCGGCCAGGGACCAGGGTCAGACTCGCTATGGAGACCCGGACGGACGTAAGAGCGCTGCAGCGATTGGATACGAGCAGGGCAGAATGTCGATATCGCAAGCGGGCCCTTCGGGGCAGCGACAACAGCGTCAGCCGAATGAGAGTAGCCTCAGGCTGCAGATGGTAGAGACCCGCCATGCATGATAAGTAGTGACTTATGTCCATGCTATCAGACAGACATGGACATGGCGCGTCCCTCGGCGGGTGTAACCAGCTTTGAGCCCACGCTGTGGCATCGTGCGTCTCTCATATTATTCTCCGATGTCTCACGTAGGTAGTCAACCCCTTATCGGGCCTCCGTGCTGGCCTCAGGGGCAAAACGTCGACGAGAACAGCGGTTGGCGGGCATGATTGGGTCTTCGCACGACCAGGCCCACGTCTTCTCTATCGTGATTGTGCACAGGATGACTTTTCCTGACGTTTCTCTTTGCTTTTTCGGCCCCCCTTTACTTACGCTTTTCCACAGCCGAGAGTTCACAACGGCGGAAAGCCGACGTCTTATCCAGCTCCCCAAGATAGAGACAGCGAAAAAAAGAAAAAGGACGTATAGGCGCATCCACGTGTGAAACGATCGTCGTCTCTCTGGCGTCTCTGTCTTTGTTCTGCCCGTCGACTTCGCGTGTCGATGTGGTGGTTTTGGGCTAGTCGTGGAAACGCCACCTCATGGGGGTGAAGGATGGAGTCATGGGCTCAACTATGGGGATCATCCCTTCGCCGTGCAAATAAGATTGCTCGCCGGAGGTTGGGACAGTTGGATCGACTCCGTACTAGCTAACTCGTTACGCGCGAGCTTGTCGAAGATGGTCCTAGCCGCCCGCTGCGAGGTCGATATCGCGTGATGTCGTGGGAAGCGAGCTGGAGGTCGGTTGACGCGAGAGTATCAGCAAGACCCCAGGCATCCCAATAATAATCTCAATCGCTCCCTCTCCTGTCAAAATGCGACTCCTCGGTGAAGTGTGCATGGCGCTGTGGCTTGCTCCACTCGAGCTACGAGTTCTATCCAGACGGGACATACTATCTCCATCGTCTTTCGGTAGCTGCGACATTGGGATGCGGTTACTGGCTCCTGGGAGGCTGCAAGGACCTCTCCCTTCAATTCCAACAGTGAAAACCTCCAGACGGTCTGTGGGTGAGGTGAAACGGCTACTCTCCCGCTGGCAAGCGAGCACGCGAACTGCTTCATCCCGAGTTTCTTCCCTTTGAGTCAAGATGGCGCTCAAGCAATCATAAGGAGCAACTAGTCGATCCAGGCTGTCGGGCTGTCAATCGGGGGATTCGGCGGCCTGAGCGTCTGTATTATTATATTATTATAATCCATGGAGTCATACACTTATCGACGGGAAGCCCGGCCGGACGAATTTTTCTACCTTGCCTGCGAGATCGGCCACGAGATCGAGCTACTGCCTATATATACATTATGGGCCCAAGGTGAGATCCCACACAAGGACGGAGGACTTTCCTTTTCCATCGCATGATCTTCGGCTTCCGTCCTGTCCCCTGGTCGGTCTTTGGACTTGCTGCATGGCCGTGCATCAGGGAGCCCGAGCACGCCCCAGTTATTCTCAAGTAACAACTCCCTGTATACATTATTGCACCTCCTGTTTCCAGTTCCTCCGTGCCTTGGCATCTCGTTATGAGCCAAGTGTCTACCGTCCAGCCGGGAAGACAAAGATCTCCCGTGCCTGCCAACTCTCGGATAAACGTCTCCGTCAGGAATACAGTACAGCATAGAACGGCCGCTTTCATCAACCAAAGAAATAGTGGGATCTATCAAATAAGAACATGGACACGCGGCTGCTTAACATATACGGGTTCATGGCGCACTCGTTTTCGCGTTGGCACAGAGCCGTCACGTAAAGCCAACCTGGAGTGACGAATAGCTCCCCATGGGGCCCCGGATAAGAAAACGAAGCAGCTGGATTACTCGCATCAAATTGGTACTATGCCAGAAGTAGGTACTTAAAGCCTGGCAGCGTGAGTTGGTGGGCGGTAAAACGACTCCGACAGGGTTGCTGGAGCGTATTGTCGAATCGCGTCCCGCCGCCCCCCCAGCCTGCATATCTAGTGTGCATAAGAGGTTACGGTAGCGTGGTGCTCTTCTTCTTTCGCTTCAGACCACACAGATGGCCTTTCTAAGCGATGTTGGCACCAAATAACAAGTACAAGTGACTCGCAGAGAGGCGTCGCTGTCCTACCATGGCCCCTGCAGGCTATATGATAATTACCGGCACCAACCAATATGACGAGAATCGCCTTACTCGCACAGTCGATGGCGACTCGCTGTTGACGTCTCAAGCCTGGCCCGGTTCACCTCTCTCGCCCCATCACTTTCTGGTTATTTTCCCCGAGCGTTCTCGTGTTCGTAATACGCACATCAAAGCAAGCCTTGCTATTCGAGGAGCGATACTAAGCCTTGACGGCGGGTGATTGCATGCGCTAGTCACCTACCGACCTACCTAAATAGCGATAGCTTCATTAGCAACGAATCACCACGCCAACCTCTAGTTTCTCCTCTCGCTGCGAATGTTTCTCTCACCGCTCATAAAAATGGCTCTCTTCCTAATGGCCACTTCAATAGTTCTAACAAAGAGCTATTAGTCTGTGACGAGTTTTGGGGATGAATAATAGTGCGTTTATCTGCCCGTATGCTTGAACCGCTTGAGCCGGACGAGGGTCATGGTCTCGACATGCATGCTTGATAAAGTCAATCAGCCAGTCATCGAGTAATGTCTGGACTCTTGATCTCGTTCTGAGTCCTGCAGAAGAGGCCCCTCCCCTAAACTAAGAGCACATCCATTCACTAATCTATCAAAAGCTCTTCTATTTTTAACATGTGATAATATTCCCCTCAATCCATGTCTTATATGTTCACAATTTCGGCTTGGGTTGAGCTTCCAGTCTAGAAAATTGTTTATAGAACTCAAGCGCCCCTGGATTCGCGACTGTAGCACTGACCTGCACCTCTTTTCCACTGATGATCTTCTTGACAGCAATTTCAACTTTCTTACCGTTGATGGTGACAGGAATTTCTGGCACCTGGATAATGAACTTCGGTACATGGCGCGGCGACAAACTCGTTCTTATAGCTGTTCTTAGCCTTTTCTCGAGTTCAGGCATCATGTCTTCCCTGTCACGATCTCTCAGTTTAACGAAAAGAAAAACCTCCTCGTCCTTATCACTAAGGCGGCGTCGTCCGACGCATAGCGTATCCTCGATTTCAGGATTAAATTGGGGTCCTTCGGATATTGCATATATCTCAGCACTTCCAAATCGGATGCCTGACGGGTTAAGGACACCATCGCTAGAAGTAGTCAGTAATCGTGCTATTCAAATCTGTGGGGAGGCAAGGCCTACCTTCTTCCGTGCATTAAGATACCCTTCGTGACTGGGTTCACGCTGATCCAATCATGCTGAGCCCAAACACACATGTGCTCAAAACGCTCGAAGTACGATGATTTGTACTTTGTGTTGTTTTTGTCGCCCCAGAGGAACACTGGCATTGATGGGAAAGGAGTGCGGCATATCAACTCACCAGATTCACCGGTCTGTAGGCTATATCAGCAACTCCCTATATCCAGTGCCAGCAGGAACTAAGAAACATGGCTCACAGATGTTATTGACTCTCCTGTTTCGCTATCTGCAACCTCAACATTCATTCCCAATGCAAACATCTGCATTTCACCAGCATATACCGGGCTTGAAGGATCACTTGCAATCCCTAAGCCGTATTAGTCTTCCCATCCTATAAACAATGTCTGCAAGATGTGCGTCACTTACATGATGTAGCTATGTCAGTTCCCCCAGCGACACTACTCAAATGAACATATGGAAACACTTTATAAAACCATCGGAATTGATCCGCAGTTAGTGTTGCTCCTGTTGTCGTAACCATCTTCAGAGCACTAAGGTTGAACCTCTCGCGAGGAATTACCCCTGAAGCTTCAAGCTCTAGGCAATAACGCGGAGACGTTCCCCAATAAGTAACCCTAAAGAAACGATTAGAACACGAATAATCACTGAATCGGAATATAAGAAAAACGTACTTGAATTTTTCGAGGATCTTAAGCATAGTCGTTGCGTCTGGCCATAGCGGTGATCCGTCATAACATATCAACGTGGCTCCCGCACCCAGATGCCCATTCATAATGTTGAAAAGCACCCAGGAAGTGCTCGAGTATTGGAAAACCACATCTTTTGGCCCAAGAGAATTGTGAAGGCGGGACACCTTCAATAACTGAAGGATCACGCCGTGTTGATGAACGAGGCACTTGGGCGGACCAGTTGTACCGCTTGAATAAAGGATGTAAAGCGGGCTTGAAAATGGAACACGTTTAAACTTGAGCGCATCGGTGTCCCGAGACTTTGCTAAAAATTCCTGAATCAAGGGGAAAGAAGAGATGCTTTGGCTACCAACAGGATTTACGAAAATAAGTGACCCGGGCAATTTTGCCATGACTGCTTTGATTTTTTCGTTGAGAGACGCTCGTTTCCCTTTGTAAGACAGATCACTATCTGCGAAGATAATTGCAGGTTCTATCTGCTGAAACCGAGACACACAGCCCTAACCTCGCGATATTAGTTATTACTATTCTACCTATATCGATTCTAGAAAGTGTTTCAACTTACATCGACTCCCATGTCTGGTGATATTGAAGAAAATATAGCTCCGATAGATGCTGATGCTAGAAGAAGCACAATGCTCCAGACAGAGGTCGATACAATGGCACCGATTCTATCGCCTTCCTTGATACCATATTGCAATAAAGCGCTTTGTACCTGGCGGATTTGCTCGTTCAATTGGGCCCATGTTACCGCTTGTCCATTGAGAGGATCAGTCTCTCGCAGTCCGATGAGAGCCACGGAGTTCGGGTTCTTCCCTTTCAATATATTCTCTGTATAGTTCAAATGCACATATTTGAAAAAGGGCGGAATGCTGTCGAGAGGCAGGGAATCATCATATGCTTGTGTGGTATCCGGGGGAAGCGCTGGAACAAGGCCGAGATATCTGTACATATCAATCCAAAAATCGTGGGGTTTGCTAACGCTCCATTGCTGCAGTTGATGAGAGTTTTGGAGGCTCAATCCAAAATTCTCATTTACTCGCTTTCGATAATTGTCGATCGGGTAAGTCCCGGCATTGGGGGATATCCAGAGAGGCGTTTGTGACACGGAAGGCATTTTCAAACCACACTCTTATAAAGCTATCAACACCTCCCTACAGCACAATCCTGCGCTCAAACATAATCACGACGACAGCATCCTAAGATAGTATTAGCCATAAAGGGGCGCTAATGTTCGGCAATGGCAAAATGTCGATAACCTCGGTCTCTCGAGCCTAGCCTAGTGGTATTTAGTACCCTGGGCGGCTGGCTCCACGATGAGAGAGGCTTGCACTAGCGGGAACAGCCCCGACACTGGGTTATCTACTACATTCGTCTCAAATTCCTCACTCATACTTATACCAATGTTTGGAGTGTTTCTATAGCTCTACAAGGCTGCATTGCGTGTTGAGTCCAGGAATTTTTACTATTCTAGTATATAGTGGTACAATCTCGATATAAACTGACGATGTCACCATCATATCATATACCGCCATAGTAATGTAATCAAGGCAAAAAGAATACCGGAAAATAAAACTGAATGCAGAATGTTAGCACTCTGCCTGTCATATAAGAGGCGAAGGCAATTACTTACTCTGATTTTCAACATATGTACTCCCACGGTTTATTATGAGTATCAAACGCTTCCACTGGGTTGAATTTAGCGCCAAAAACCCTCCACAACTCGATCCTTCGACTACCGAGCAGCCAGCTGGTCCTCGTCTGCACTCGAGATGCCATCGCCTCTTCTCCATGATGTGTTTGACCTCGTTGTTGCAAAAAGATTCATCGGTTCTGAGCTCGCATTTCATTATAGGGACGGCTAGACCTCGTTCGTGGCGCTCTATGATCCAAGCTACTCTAAGGGACAGGTCTGTTCGTACCAACGAGTAGAGATATCCGTTTGTATGTTTCAAAGCGAGTGCGTCAGGGTATGATAGTAGAGAGGCGATATGCATATGAATCTCAGTGGGAAGACTATTGAACGATTCTTGACCTGCACCTGGTGTCGTAGCTTCGGTTTTGGCGACTGATGGTATCAAACCGACTGGAGGGTGTTTCTTCATATGAGCTGATTTCATCTTTAGTATGGGATACAATTTTCAATTAGAGCGTATTGGAGTGTCTAGCGAGCTTCCAATTTCAACTTTCCTGGACGGGCCGGGCTCTTATATAGTTATGTTGGGGGCATTGACTCAAGCACCAAGGCATTATTTATGTTGCCTGGTGTACCTCGTATTACCAGCCACAGGACCCAGACTGGCTAGCTACCTCAGGAAGTGTCAGGTCAGGTCTGTGTAGATCTCGGTCTCACCAAACGTGCTGACACAGGTGGTGGTTTGGAAATATTTTTGGAGGGAGAAGTTTTATCGCTACTCTTTTATTAGAATACAGACGTGCCTCACAAAAGAATATCTGCAGAAATTTCAACGAGGACCTTCTATAAGTATCACGAGAGCTCAGTTTAACCCAATAACATCAGGGTCCTCCCGGGCGTTTCGAAGGACATCCCTCATGCGAGAGTATAGACCCTTATCAGACGTTTTCCACCTTCTGCCATTCATGAATACGACTCGCCGTAGTCTATTGACCCAAGGCACGAGGGGCTGATAGTATTCTGTGAACTGCTCGGTAGCTATATTTAGGAACGACTCTTCCTCAGCGACTACACCAATCTTGAGTTGAGCCAGGTCCTGCGTATTCAGGAAGTTCCACTTTTCAAAGCGTTCAACGACTCGGCCTACAGAGCCTTGGTAGTGGATGCAAATCCAGTACAAAACCCAGAAGAAAGACTCGAGGTCGTGCATGAAAGAATGCTGTTCATCATCGAAGAGAACTCCGATTGCCATAAATGCTCGGGTGCCAGTCTTACTTCGCGCCCCCGAAGCATCTACTCGGTCTTCTTTGATGGCAAGGTCTAGATCGATAATAAAAGCTTTCCGGAAACCACCCTCATCCTCGTTGATTAGAAGGTTGTTAGGCGAAATATCTCTTTGAAGTATACCAGCCTGGTGGAGAGACTCATAGCCCTCGATACATCCTTCTAACGCGGCAAGCAAGGCAATTCTCGAGCTCGCCTTGTAGATTGGCTTGCCATAGTCATGGACAATGACACGACGATGGATACGATTGGGGATGGACGCGGACGGAGGGTTGGACTGCATGCGTTTGCTGGGTGGTAGTGATGGCTCAACACATGTAGAGGAGCGTTTTCGACTGGGCGTCCGGCTACTCCTGCCTCTGCGAGACCCGCTTCTGCTCAGCGGAGGCCTAGAGCAGGTAGCTTGGCCATAATTGCTTGCCGCTGTGATATCTAGCCCTCTCCTTATGCCGTTGCAGATGTCGTTGCAGATTTTGTCGCCAACTTCCTCGCCTCTACCCTGGACCCGAACAGTCTCGTGATGGTAGTAGCGTGCGATTTTGACCACCCCATTCTCCATTGCTTCGCGCAGTAACTCTCCCTCCTCCTGGCGCTCCGGAAACTGCCATGAGTCTTTGACCACGAGGGTCGCTTGAGGGCTATCTCCATCACGATGCGTTCTCCAACATGTCGTCGCTCTCCCGGAAACGCACCTCGTACGCCTAACCAGTTCGTCAATAATTAGATGCTCTTCTCTACCGTCCCGCTCTATCTTGATATAGCGCGAGCCGTTGGCGGTGACTATTGTTGGATCGAATCCAAGCTGTCTATCGTTTATTAGTAGATACCCAAGTATAGCTAAGACGAATTTAAGACCGTCCTCTTGGATATCAAATAGCTCGGATGCAATCCCTCCTAAACGGTCAAAGTGCCATAGCCTCATAAGTGACCCACAGAGTGTAAAACCTGGTACGAAGAGGCGGGAGTCCTGTGTAGCTAGTACCTCCCTTGCATATCTACCTATATCCTGCCTAGACATGGTTTCGTAGCCTGGGGTATTTTTTAGCTCTCCAGGAATAAGTATCTGCGACCAGGCGTACTTTCCGTCCTCAAGGGGATCTATCCCATTCATAAAGCCGATATCTAGTGTCCGCTTAGCTATAGAGCCCTTTAGCGGTTTATGAGGCTGTGCTAGAGGCCTTCTTTGGATTGCCTCGCCGGATGTATGTTCCTCAAAGAATTGACTAATCTTATCGATGATCACTAACAGCCAGGCCAGCACAGGCGCCTCATTTGCACCCTCTGGCCATCCGCTCCAGCCAGTCCCCTGAACGAAGAGAGGTTCCTCTTCCTCCTGACACCTCTCAAAGACCGCCTGCGCGTTCGTTCGTAGCTCTGGGATATCAAAAAAGGTCTCATGGAAATTCGGTATGTCAATGTATAGGAAGCCTAGCTCCTCCCTTAGCAAGGGGTCCATGTCGGTTCGGTACTCGCTGGAGTTGACGGAACTGCCTGTATTTCGGCTTAATGGAGTCTGCAGGAAAGGCAACTGACGGGGAGGAGGGGTCGACTCGGTAACAGCCTCATAAACCGTGTTCCATATGGCTTCATCGGGTGCTCCGTTGTGAATTGCTTTCAGAAGGGGAAGAAAACGTTCAATATCAAATCTTCCCTGGTGGACTGTGGGGAGGATCCCCGAAAGTCCATCGAAGGGGGATTTTTCGCGTCCGGTCGAGGGCAGTTTTCGACAAACAGGATGGGATTGTAGGGTTAGGATAAGGTCAAGCAGTTGGTTATTTCTCCCAGTTGTCTCTGCTTCTTCCTCATCATCATCTTCTTCTTCTTCTTCCAAGGTAAAGGCATCAAATAGGCCTTTAAAAGCATCGAGTCGGTCCCCGATCGGGTGGCTGCTTATTATCTCAGATGTGGAGGGAGACATGTTCGGGAACTTGTGGAATCAAGCAACTCCGCCAACGCGTCGCGAATCTCAAGTCTCCTGAACGGGGGTGAATAATTCCAGAGTTAGTCCACTGTCAAAATAACAAGTGTGAGGTACCTACCTCTTAGTTGAAGCTCGGCTGTTTAGATGGGAAACTGCGCCTTGATCCCCAATCCTTTGAGTCGTTCCCGGTCGGTGGCTTATTGAATCTGTTCAGGATGAGACCCGTCACGGTCCATAAGGCCTACAGAGTTAGCGCGCTGGACCTGGACATGCACGTGACTGTCGATATTCACCTGCACCTATACCTGCACTGACTGGAGAAGTTCCAATATTTCAACCCATGAAGCCCAGGAGGACAGCGTTGGACTGTTTGACCACCTACTTTCACCTTCCGAGAGGCTCCGTATATTAACAAAGGGCGGTAACCCTCTACGACTTTAAGATGGGGGACAAGAAGTCCTTCTACAACCAGCCAGTGTCAGACACTTCCTTTCGAAAAACATGGGATCGCGAAGCCTACGCCCAAAAGGCCGCTGCAGACGAAGAGAAGGCCAAGATCGAAGGCAAAGCGCGATATGAGGCTAAGCTTCAAGGCAAAAAATACTATGCCCCCGTCGACTACAGCTCTCTCGAAGCGACGACATCTCGCGCAAAGCGACTAGATGTGGCAAGCCTGGTTGGAAAGACAACCCTTGTTCCCGCGGGTGCAGCAGTGGGGAAGAGAGGCCGTGGTGCTGGATTCTACTGCTCTGACTGTGACCTGACGTTTAAAGACAATATACAGCTCGTTGAGCATTTGAATAGCAAACAGCATCTGTACGCCACTGGCCAGAGTGGAGAGGTCGTGAGGGCAGGAGTTTTGGAGGTTAGAGACCGTTTAAGGTGGTTGGCTCAGAAAAGAAGAGCTGAAGCGGAGGAGGACAAAAAGGCTGGGCAGCTGGACCTTGACCTGAGGATCAAGACGAGGGAGGAAGAGGAGGCAAAGGAACGAGAGGAGAGGCGGAGAAAGAGGAACGAGAAAAGGAGGAAGACTGGGAAAGACGGTGTCAAACAAGAAGATGTCTGGGAAGGTCGCCTTGGTATTATCTCTTGATCAATCTTGGAGATCCTATCTTGTTGAGACGATATACACCACCAAATATCTAATGTCCGAGTCGACAAAGAGCACGCGTTGTGGATGAAGTGACACACATATTAAGGTCATAAAGCTTTGATCTCATGTGTTCTAAAAAGGCCGACCTTGAGAACTCCGTCCCATCCAAAATCCCTGAGCCGCATTACAATATATACAATATCCCCTGCACAAATCCAAACTCAAGGCTGGACTAATCTATGCACTCGATACCATCTAAGGCGTGCATTGCTCGCCCGCCTTCCTTTTCAAAAATACTCACTACCCTCTCACACTCACTTCGCAACTTTTCCTCGCCTTTCTTCGCGTTCCAGAATACCCACTCTTCGATACTCATCCGCTTCTCTGGACTTGTAATATCCTCTTTGGCAGCTTGTAAAATGTCAGTGAGAGAGATATTTTCTTTGTCGGCGGTGTCTGGAAGAAGCGCTTCATCTAGATCGATGGGTATCCACTGATCAGGGGTTGCATGCTGCCTCGAGCTAGATGCTGCTCCTGATGGGGAGAGTGTGCGGGTCTGCCCTTTGCCGGAGTGCAGCGCCGTGCTAGGTTGTGCCTTTGACATTGTTGATGGCCTACTGGACGGAGGCTGATTTTCCGCGTCGGATGACTGAGGAGACGGGGAAGGAGTGTTGCTCAGAGGGGAAAACTGAGGTAAAGCTTTCTTGGGCTCGGGAGGCTGCTGCTTTGCGCCAAGGATCTCTTGGGATTGACTGTCAAGGCTGTGGCTTCGATGTCTTTCGGTTTCCTGAAGTTCACGGCTACTCTTCTTTTTGGACAATCGAGCAACTGGTCTACTAGCCTTGACCGTTGTAACGTCAGCGGTGGGAATAGTAGTTTCCGCCTCAAGATTTTCCGCTTCGCTATTATTTGCTTTCTTTTTTTGGCCCCCCGTACTGCCTGTTGCAGCTTTCTTGCTCTGTTTTGCCTTTGTAGGCCGCGCAGCCGGTTCTATTTCCGGTTTTTTCAAATCCACGGATTGTGTAGGTATTGATATAACGGGCTCGTCCACGTCCACATCCGTTTCTGGGTCGGGTTGTACATTTTTCTGAGTGATATCAGTTTGCACCTGCTCTAATGATGCAGGATTTCTCTGCTGTTTCTTCGCCTTCTTCTTTGTTGTACCCTTAGGCTCTTGCTTCTGAGGCTCGGTGAGGTCCCCACTTTGCGTGCCAAGTTGTATCTCGGCTGTGTTGCGGGCCGCTGGTTTAATAGAAAGATCTTTGTCAAGGTCCGCCTCTAATGCCGCATCAATCTCCTCGTCATTAGGAATTTGAGATTTCAAGGCACCGGGTACATTCGAGGCTGTCGACGTTTTCCGTCCCTTAGATGTGCTTCCTTTCTTGCGTGTCCTTGTCGGTTTTGAGGTAACATCCAACCCTAGCTCATCGTCCGTAGGTTCCATAGAGTCGACCGTTGACCCTGTAGTGCGTTGAGCCTTTTTGGTTCGAGTTGCGGTGACACGCTTCTTCTTTGCTTTGGGCTCTGGCTCCGGTCTGCTGCCCTCTTCGTCTTCCGAACTCTCCCCTATCCCGCTAATTGCGTTGCTCTTTCGTTTAGTTCCCCTCCCAGTACTTTCGCATTGCTCCTCTTTCGCTTCATGGTTTTCCGGTGCGTCCGTCTCAATCTCTCTTTTCGATTTTGTATTCCGGGATTTTGACTTCGAAGTCTTCGCTGACGCCTTTGAGGTGCGGATTGCGCTCTGTGATAACATGCTTTGATCCATGGTATCGTCGAGGTCAACAGTGGGTGCCTCAGAGATAGTGGTGGCGTTGGACTGAGCGGACAAACGCGAAGCTTTCGAGCTGCGTGCCGTCTTCCCGCGACCCGACTTGCTGCCCTTTTTTGGGTGTTTTGCGAACTCGAAAAAGGAGCAGTCTGACGAGCGACGATAGTGTTCATCACTTGTTCATCGGTTAGCAAATTCGCTAGCAAGGTACTGAGGCCATTCAAACGTACAAGGGATTGTCTGTTCGCTCCCATCCATCTAGCGAAAGTTTGCAATATGGACAGCTGACTAGGTCATCGCTCTCTTCATTTGGGCAAAAGTACCACCCAGCTTCAACCATCTTCAAGGCATTGTTAAAATCGGCGTACCCAGAAATCGCAGAAAAGCGAGGAGGAGGTTTATCCCACCTTGTCCGTCTTGCATACCCAGCCTCGCTTGCCATCGTGCGGCCAGGAAATGAATGTTGCTCTGCGCGCCTCTGCGATTTCCGAGCTGGTAGGGTCCACGATCCGGGCCGGGTCTGACGATTGCTGGGTTATATTTAAAGTGATGGCCCATCCGCATTGGGGTGAAAACCGCAAGTGTTCTGCGAATGGGTTATCCCCTTCCTCCCAGCCGTCGAGAGACCTTTCGCATATGAAACAGGTCAAGTTATCGGGACTAAGCGCAGTTGGCGTGTAGTAGAAGCCGGCATGAGCAAGCTACGGCCACGACAGTGTCAGCTCCAGTCAGGAATCGTATATAGAGGGCACCACGTACATCCTCTGGCGAGGGAGTTGTATGCGGCCACGGTGCCGACTCGCCGGAGTCAAAGGTGGCCAGTCGACCCGCGACCGTCAAGAGACCAAAAGAAGCGGACATGTCAGCGCCGTATTCCCCTCAATAGCCAACCGCGACGCTGTGTAGGTGTGTTGGAGAGTTGCCGGACGTTGGATTCTCTCTGTGTTTACCCATTGCCTATCTGGGCCGCCCGCTTGCAACCTACACGCGCGTGTCATGTGACTTGCTTATCTCATCTTCGATGTCCATCTTACGTCATCCCCTGACTAAGCGTTCCGCCCGGCGTTGGGAGATTTAACCAAGGTAGATTCATCCTTGCCTGTACTTATACAACCCCCGTCCTTCTACTTGCCGACGGGTGAGCGCGTCCATGCGAGCTAGCTATATACGGTCTCGCAGCAGCAGCTGTGTCTTTTGGAAAATCATTCTCTAGGCCTCGCCAGGCGCCGACTCTTCGTACGATCTGTCTCCCTAGCTCCTCAACAGAATGTCCGTTACTGACGTCCCCTCCAACAGATCATGAGGCCGCGATTGGCCCTCCATTGCGGCCGCCATGCGCTTTTACTAAGGCCTTCGTCTGCTTTTGTCGTCACTAGTTCGCATCCTTTTCGGCTTTTGTCTACCGAACCGTCATCAAGCCCGCTCGGCCCTGGGGAATCCGGTCCGCCGCCAGGATTCAACATCGATGCTCACCGCAACACCCCGTTATCCTCATCGGCCTCGTCTCTCAATTCAGGCAAGACCAGCGGATCTCCCACCCTGCATACCGAGTCAGATTGGGAGGAGAACCCAAACTACTTGATTAAAAACTTCTCCGAGCTTCCTTCAAAGAACTTTGGGGTTAATCAGCATATGGTCATCAACGAAGAGTTCAAGGAGGCTCTGAGACAAATACTTTGGCAATTCAAAGCGCCAATTCGATATGCGTTTGCATACGGGTCTGGCGTATTTCCTCAAAGCGGGTCCTCTGGCGGGAGCTGCCATCCGTCGCCTCCACAGGCGATTCAAGCAGTGCAACAGGGTGGTGGAAAGATGATTGATTTCATCTTTGGGGTTTCACACAGCCAGCATTGGCATTCTCTCAATCTCAACCAGCATCGCAACCACTATTCCGCTCTTGGATCTATGGGGTCATATGTTGTTTCCCGGATACAAGAGAACATGGGAGCTGGTGTCTACTTTAACCCGTACATAACTGTGAACGGGACCCTCATCAAATACGGAGTCGTCAACATCGACACTCTCTGCAAAGACTTAAGTCAGTGGGATTCGCTCTACCTTGCAGGGCGGCTTCACAAGCCCGTCAAGATTCTACGTGATCATCCGAGCGTTCGACTGGCCAACCAAGTCAATCTTCTATCGGCTGTGCGCGTTGCCTTGTTGCTGCTACCCCCGGATTTTACAGAGCAAGAGTTATACCGCAAGATCGCCGGCATCAGCTACCAAGGTGACCCTCGCATGTCGTTTGGCTCAGAGGACCCCAAGAAGATACATAACATCGTCTCCGCTCAAATGACAAATTTCCGTCGACTATATGCGCCATTGATCGAGACCCTGCCCAACGTGGCTTTTAATGACAGTCGATGCAGCGACCCCGAGTGGCTCGACAATCCAGAAATAGACGTTGCACTGTCGCAGGATATGGACCCCATCAAACGAGGAAACATGGTTCGGCGCCTACCCAAATCATTCAGGGAGAAACTGTATTTCCAGTTTCAAAGCCGTTTCAAGATCCCTCGAGGTGAATTCGATCTCATGATGCAAAAGACTGCTGACGAGGACCCGGAACGTTTCCACCGCCGCCAGGGCAGTGAATTCGACCGAAGGATTGCCGCAGAGCCCAATTTAAAGCAGGAGGTGACGCTTTCCATCAAGAATACAATATCTTGGCCTAGCACCAGCCAGTCCATGAAGGGTGTGCTCACGGCTGGCGTCGCCAAGTCTATGCGCTATCTTCAGGAAAAGCGCCAGAAGTATCTTGCATCGACACAGTCAAACTCACGGTCTCCCGAGTCCGGGAGCAGCCCGAAAAGTGGATGAGGCCCGATCTTCTTTTAGTGTTCGTCAAGACGATATAGCAAGGAGGCTTAGTCCTGAGCGCTCTTGGGGATCCAACATTGGCAAACTGGCGTTATTTTTTTGGCAGTTGATGTTTTGGTGATTTTAATAGAACTTGTCTGACACCGCAGCTGCCGTCCAGACTGTACATAGATATATATATCAAGGCCGTCCATGAGCATCTCGGCTTTCGGTTTCGTTTCCCGGGAGGATATAGTTTATATGAAGCGACAATACATATATACCCATATTTTAACTATAACCCCTCCAGCCACTGATAACCACCAGATATATAACGCATGTCTTAAAACAAGTGATCATCATGCCAAAAGAGTTTCCCGGGGTCAAATCTTGTATAGACCACCCTGTCTGTCGGCATTAAAATAGAGTAGTAAGTACCAGTAGTCTAACGAAGTGGGGGGTCTGCGATAGTTAAATAACTAGAGGGATTGACTCTGCGCAGCCGTTACATCCTCCACGTTCTGTTCTTCACCAGCAGAAGCAGCTTTGACGCCTCCAGCATGGCGAGCACGTCTCCCTTTGATCTTTCTCGGTGCGCGAGGCCGAATATTCTCCAGCTGCAGCCCTATCGGTGCGCAAGAGAGTAGGTTTCTCCCCTCGCCGGTCAAATACTCGCAAGAAGTTAAATGAGTCAGTGATTACAAGGACGACGGGACAAACGTCCTCCTCGACGCCAACGAGAACGCATATGGGCCCAGCCTCACGCTTGACACTGTCAAGCAAGCAGCGGGTGCTGAAAATGGCTCCAGCCCCGGTGATATCGATTTCTTGGGCCTGCACAGATACCCTGACCCGTAAGCTCACTCGCTCACAGTTCCCCGCCCCCAAGCATCGGAAGATACGAACCCAAAGCTCTAACAAGAATACGAACGTCGATAGACACCAGGTCGAATTGAAACAATATTTCTGCAATTTGCGGAATACCAAAGTCCATACGCAGAAGGAACTGAAGCCAGAGAACCTCTTCGTCGGTGTGGGCTCCGATGAGTCGATCGACGCCCTTCTTCGATGTTTCTGCATCCCCGGCAAAGACAAGATTTTAACATGTCCCCCAACGTATGGAATGTATGCTGTCAGCGCCCAAGTCAACGATGTCGAGGTTGTCAAGGTTCCATTGGACGCTGAACGCGGATTTCAGCTACGCCCAGAAGCGATCAACGAGGCTCTCTCCGCCGATCCGTCCATCAAGATGGTCTACATCTGTTCTCCCGGAAACCCGACAGGCAATTTGATCAAGAAGGAAGATGTCCAGAAGGTCCTCGAGCACAAGACTTGGAACGGAGTGGTCATTGTTGATGAGGCATACATCGACTTTGCACCCGAAGGGTCCAGTCTCGCGGAATGGGTGACCGAATGGCCAAACCTGGCTGTTATGCAGACGCTCAGCAAGGCCTTTGGCTTAGCGGGAATTCGATTGGGTGTTACGTTCACAGCACCCGAGATTGCCCTTCTACTAAACAGCTTAAAGGCCCCGTATAGCATATCTACGCCTACCAAGTCTCTTGCTGTGGCAGGGCTTTCACCCGATAACCTAGCAGTCATGCGCAAAAACAAGGAAAAGCTGATCGCCCAACGGACCAGGATCCTTGAGGAGTTGCCCAAAATTCCAGGCATCGGTCGTTTTCTCGGGGGTACCGACTCGAATTTCCTCCTCGTGGAAATGCTCAATGCTCCATCGAGTGAAGGAGGGAAGCCTTGTAATACCACTGCCCTGTCTGTATATAAAACTCTAGCTGAGAATAAGGGAGTGGTGGTACGATTCAGAGGTAAAGAGTACGGCTGCGAGGGCTGTTTAAGAATCACGGTTGGTACAGAGACCGAAGTATCGAGATTCCTAGGTGACGTGAGAACTGTTTTGGCGGATATATTTGCTAGGTCGAAGTGAAAAACTCAATAGAATTCGGACTACGTATTTAGATTCCCAGCAGTGATCAGACCAGCTCCTAAACGCTCAACTACTCCTTTCTAAGCTCAATGACTGTTTATCTGCAAATGCAAGGGTAATACTCACAATAAACCCCCAGAAGATGAAAAATAACGCCAATCATATGCTGAATCCGAAGTCAACGCTCAGGTTAACCAATGACAATTATACGTCCAAGACCAATTTATATCTATGACGAGGAATATTAGTGATCTTTCATAGCTGGAAATATCATTTAGATGACTTACAAGTCGCAAAGGAGTCCTGACAGGTGCGCGGCCACCATGAAGAAACATCGCAACAGCCCTATTAGGTGTAGCCTGAAGTTTCCGGTACGCTTCATGGACATGTCTAGCTTCGATAGGTGTCCGTCCTTCCTCTGGAGGGTCAAACAAGCCTGTCTCTCGTTTCCGCTTCTTTTTCTCCCCTGACCCATCTTCAGAGGCTCCGAGTCCTTTCTTGCCACGATCCTCTTGCTCCTTGACCTTCAAGGCTTCCTCGGTCAAGGTTTGTACAATTTCAAAAGTAAGAAAGCCTAGAATATCGACGATATCATCATTCGGTTTGAAATCCGTCACGATGCCAAAACCAGCCCATTCTCGAAATCGCTTTGCCTTCCGGAAGGTGAATGATGCTTGGCGGCAGTCAGACCAAAAAACATATTCTTCACGGGTCATGTTTTTAGTACGCTCATCTGCAGTAGCGAGACGCTGGAGAGTGGCGTAATTCTGTTCCTCCTCTTCTTCATCCTCTTCGTCCTCCCTTTCCGGCACCTGGATGGAGTATAGACTATTGAGATCCCAGGGAAGGCCAATCTTGGCTCTTTTATTTTTGGGCTTTGCCGCTATCTCTTGAGGCCCAGCGACACCAGCACCAACTAGGGCGTCGTCTCCGGCCCCAAAATCGGCGGAATCTCCGCCGCCCTTGTCGTCGGAATCCTTAACGTTTTTTCGAACATCCTTCCACGAAAGAAACGTCTTCAAACGAGAGACCTTGGCTTTGTCGTGCCGTATTAGAAAGAATAAATCGTCTGTTGATATAGACCGCACGCCCCGTCGAGCAGCCAGGGTCGTACTCCGCGAAAGCTTGGAGAAATCAGTCAGATAGAACGGAAGCTTTGTGCATTAGAGAACAAACCATTTCTATCACCTGCTGGCGTACTATTTCTTCGATAAGCGTCGTGGTTTCGACAGAGGCCTCAGCTGATTCTCCCGAGACGAACATCATCTATAGGTATTTTTAGCATGATTGCGACGATTACGGAGTTGACAAGAAGTAGATGTCTCTGGATTTCAACCCACTGAGGTCCTAGTGGGGTTTTCTTTCCGTGCAATCCATCCATTCGTAGAGACATCTGTTATAATTCTAGACGTGAGAGAGGATTAACCGACCTGCTGGATCTCTTGCCGGTATTTCGGCGACCGCTCGGCCATCTTGACAGAGAATAATGCCTTTGTGAAGAAATAAAAACACGGCCCAATACGAATAGGTGGTTTGGATAAAGTGGTCGTGATAAAGCAGTAGATATTGTGATGGAGATGGTGAAGCCGGAGAGCTCGATGACGCTGGACGAAGGCCGGGTGCTTAGTCATCAAAGCAGCTGTCCCGGGGGCTGCCCGCGTCGAGTTATCCTTACTTTCTTGTTCCTCTTAAGGAGACCTAGATTGGTCTGGCTATAGCCATTCTATCACTAAACGGTTTAAATGCATTTATACTTGGCCTACTCCTCCAGATTCAATATCTACGAGGGCTCATTCATTTCTTGGCGGATAAAGGCCGCCAAGACCGCTAAATGTAAGTTTATCGCGATAAAGAAAAAAGAACGCGGGTTGAGCCACCAAAGCAATTGAGATAACCAGAGCATACAAGATGCTTTACCTTGTGGGACTTGGTCTCGCTGACGAGACTGACATTACTGTCAAGGGCTTGGAAATAGTTAAAAATGCTGAACGAGTCTACCTCGAGGCTTATACAAGCATTCTGCTCGTCGATACATCCAAGTTGGTATAAACCCCGCCATTTACATTCAGTATGCAAGCAGCTGATGCGTTTGAATCGTAGGAAGAATTTTATGGGAGGCCTGTGATTGTAGCAGACCGTGAGATGGTCGAGTCTAACAGTGATGAAATCTTGCATAATGCAGATAAAGTAGACGTTGCCTTCCTGGTAGTAGGCGACCCATTCGGGTATTTCTCCATTCCTCGCAGCCTGTGGTGTCATTTTGAATAGTGCATAGTGTGTTAACCACTTTCTGTGTATGTTTGTAGCGCTACTACACACACCGACCTCGTTCTCCGTGCCCATGAGCTAGGAATTGAGATGAGAAATATTCCCAATGCCTCCATTATGTCCGCTATCGGCTGCACGGGCCTGCAACTATATAGCTTTGGCCAGACTGTCAGCATGGTTTTCTTTACCGAAACCTGGAAGCCATCATCTTACTACGATCGAATCAAGCAGAACACTGAGCACGGCTTGCACACCCTTGTGCTATTAGACATCAAGGTGAAGGAGCAGTCGCTAGAAAACATGGCCAGGGGGAGAAAGGTATACGAGCCTCCAAGGTATATGACGGTAGCGCAGTGCGCAAGTCAAATGCTCGAGACCGAAGCCGAGAGGCAGGAAGGCATCTGCGGACCGGAGAGCTTGGCCATTGGCGCCGCTAGGGTTGGCGCGATAGATCAGCAACTTGCCGTCGGTACTCTGGAAGAGTTAAGTAAGGTTGATATGGGAAAGCCCTTACAATCACTGGTTCTTTTGGGAACGAAGACCCACGAGCTAGAAAGGGACTACGTCCGCCGTTTTGCTATCAATACGGCCACATTTGATGAGATCTGGAAGAAGCATTATGAAGCTAGATAATAGGTTCTGCATAGATTGCTCCCGAAAACTTTCCCGTAGATCTCTATAAACCTAGAGAAATAGATATCGACAACGTAAAACACGTGATATAAGGGGTTAAAAAGGTTATGAAGGCAAAGGAGGACTTCATTTCTCCAATTACGATCGCGGCACACTGTCATTTTGCGTTCTTGGCTTCAGGTTCCCTCCATCATGCACATCGACAAGTAGCTGAAGCGAGCTGAGGGCTGGAGGCTGAACCCGGCGAACCCTCAGAGATTATAAGCAATCGAGATCGCTATCAACATCCAAAACCGAATCCAACTCCTTTTTAACAAAACCTCAAATCCACTTCTTACAATATCAGCCCAGAATGGTTGTATATCTTGTTTACGGCTTTCGCTGGCTGCGGATGGGCAACCTCACCACCCCAGGAATTCGCCCTCACATCGTCATGAACGACCTTCTGGACGCTACCTCTGACTATATACAAGAGCCAAATACAGCACGGGACTTAATGCGGTCTTTTGAACGCATCGAACCTAATATTTCGTCGCATCTTCCGGGCCTTGCCTTGATAGAACAATATGACCCAGAGGATACCAGTAACTGGGCCACCGGTCAACCCTATGCCTTTGTTTGCGCAAAGGTGGTGGCGATCGGAGATGGTTCTAAACCACAATCCAGTTCTTTTCTTAGCCTCGACTTAGAGAGTTTCATAAGCGAAGACCCCGGACTATCTCCTGAAGGGATTGCCAGCTTTTCGAAGCTTCGGCAAGCCCTTGGTCCGGAGGAGAAGATTCGTTGGTGGATGGTCTATAACGGAGATCCCGACAGATTTTCAAAAGACAACCCAGAAGGAGAGACCGAGAGCCCAAACCAGAGCAGTGATGAGCCGGAAGAGGTTTTCGACGAACGCCGTGCACGAGTACGTATCTCTGGGTCATGGAGTTCCCACCTGTGCATCTTAATCTCCCGGTTTGCTAACTCTCGCTCTAGCCGTCCCGATCGAATATACCGCCGGCTGTTCCGCCAAAGCCCAAGATCAATCTTCCAGAACGAATCAAGAATAATTAGCTAGTAATTTCAAAGATAAAAAACTGTCAAGAGCAGACGCGAAACACCGTAAAATACTATATGAGTTACCTAGCTTCTGCTTATATAATCACCATAACAGCACGACAACGTTGTGAACTCGACTCCATCGATCAGAGGAGGGATCAGGTCCGCGAGGCTGTTACAGCGCATTTCCAGGACGACATTCATTATCTGCCAGCTTCGTGATGTGATAGGGCCCTAGCTTCTTCACGCAGCTTGTCAAGGCATGGTTCTCTCATTCATCATCGTTCAGAATCGGCAGTAAGGAATATTCGCCATCTTATTATTATAGCATGCAGCAGGGAGCTAATGAGGCTCACACAGAGGTAAAACCCGCCTGGCAAAGTGGTACGCGCCGTATAACGTGAGTGCTCACGAGACTATCATCGTTTTCTCGGGATTGGACAGCGTCACTGACTTCCGACGTCTAGGATGATGAGAAAGTCAAGTTAAAGGGCGAGGTACGAGCTCTCCATCAACACCTCCAATATTTTTCTGATATCAACGTTTGAATTTATTGTTGCCTCATTCGCTAACCATATACTATCATACAATCAGGTTCATCGCCTTGTTGCCCCGCGAGACCAAAAGTATCAATCCAACTTCGTCGAGTTTAAACGCAGCACCAAGATTGTTTACAGGCGATATGCCGGTCTGTTCTTTTGTGTTTGCGTCGACGCAAATGATAACGAACTAGCATATCTTGAAGCTATACATTTCTTTGTGGAAGTCTTGGATCAATTTTTTGGCAACGTTTGCGAGTTGGATTTGGTCTTTAACTTCTATAAGGTATGACTAACTGCTTGTCCTTCAAAGATCTCAACGATGGAGTGATTTGGAGAGAGTGATGCGCTCGATCGTGAAACTAATTGGAGCTATGCATGCTGTATAGGTTTACGCGATTCTCGATGAGGTTTTTCTTGCTGGCGAAATACAGGAGACGAGCAAACAAGTTGTTTTAACAAGACTGGAGCACCTGGATAAATTAGAGTGACCAGCTGACGCCTGGCATCCGTAAAGTCCAGCGAATTTATCTTGCGGACACGAACCAAGGTCATATCGGATGTATCTTCATTCAATTACAACATCTTTACGCTCCAAATGACCCCTTAAGGGACAAATTGGAATGGCCTAGGGCCAATTTGATCCTGTTTAGCAACTCGCATGGGCTGTAAGGGATATAACACGCTGCCTATACAGGGACTCTACTCTATATTCGGATAACATAAGCAGTGTAAGAAATTGGATCATTGGCAAGCAGTTGGGCCTGTCTTGGAAACAATATCGGTTGTTAAACATTGGAAGGCGGTTCCAGAATGATATAAGAAGGCATGCATTCAACATTTCACCGTAGCGACTCAGTTGAACGATATCTCACCCTCCTCGAACGTGTCATGTTCCACTAAATATATAGCCTCCCGAGCAAGCTACCCTGGCTTCCAGTTCACTTCAACTTGGAGTCAAGGTGGAACGGTCTTCCGTTACATCGTGGGAGATCTATGTTTAGCCCAGCTAAGCAAGTGCATGCAAAGCCGAGTGCTCACGATAACTCCATTCACGAATCATTACCGCTCGTTTTCAGCGACCCTGGCCCCGACTCAAGCAGACACCCGCATCATCCGCAAGTCGTTTGTCTTGTCTCGTTCTCGCTTGGTTGAGTGTGATGACCATTCTCATCCCCTTGCTGCCTGTTCCATGCTGCAAGAAGGATTTCCAGGCGCAAAGTTTCGCCTGGCTAAGCGGCATTATTCAATGCCCTGATAAAACTTATAACCATCACCATCCATGGAATGGAGTACGTCTCGCCTTCTCTCTCCAAGCACAAGGACCGGGGCCATAAACCACGTATCGCAATCCCTTGCTGGGATTGTGGCGAGCTAACATGGGTCGTTTTGGGTTTGTATATTTCCCCGCGGGGAAAATTACTGCATGGCTTGACCGGTAATTGTTCTTGTGTGTTGAGCATCTACTCACGGAAACACCGTCTATTCTTACAAGTCGAAGACGAAGCGTTGGACTAAATTCATTTTGTTCGCCCAATGTGTGGAGTGACCTAGAGACGGGCACTTACAGCATCTCGGATACGACGAGGATGGAGAGAGAAATCGCTTCTGGAAGCCGCTTTGACTCCATCCCGGTCTTCATCCCGGCACGTCATTCTTCCTCCGACGCCTCCCTGGTTTCCTCCGACTTTCCTCTCGGGTATCTTAAGTTTCTCCCCCTTGCAATTAAAGCTCTCGCACTCAAAGCTTAACTAGTGCAGGTCGATCTCAAGCTAAGACAAAGTCTTCTATTGCTATGGACAAGATTGTTGACTCACGTCAAATGAACGAGTGGTAACTCACCTTACTGGACCAGACGTCGAGCATATATTAAAGGCGCAATCGTACGACATACATGGCAATCGGCATCAGAAGTGCGTGATCCTACGTTTGATTCATGATTGGGTTGAAATTTACGAAGTCCGCAGCCATAATGCTTGTCTGGCTCGCCCTTGACCATGTCTGGATTAGCCTGGAGTGCGGGTAGCAAAGGAGATGCAACCTTGTCTAAAAGTTATCCGACCTTCCTTACAAGCTCCATGTCATGGCTGTGAGCGACGTGAACTTGTGTGGGATGACCTCGGCATTCTAGTACCACCGCTCGACGATGGCAATCTTAGGTAAATAAAGTGCTGGACCGCAAGGTTGGACGCTGGGGGGTAGGAGATAACATGCCCTTGTCAGTGGGGAGGATCATGAGTCCCCGTAAGTAAGGTGGGTTGGCCTGACACTGAGCGCCTATATATGGCCGTCTTCTCCCACAGCCTGGCTGGGGAACTTGCCGGCCCATAGTCTCATTGGAAAAGACTGGTTGACCTATTCGAGGCAACATGAAGTTCACCAACTGCTTCCTCCAAGGCGCTGCCCTTGCTCTCCTTGCGGGACTGGGATCGACCTTTGGACTATCCAACTCGAAATTGGTTCGGGACTTTCATGATGCCGCCATGATGGGCATCAACCCTGAAATGGTCTTGAAGCCAGAACAATTCCAGGCAGAGATGGCTCGAATTGAATCAGCTGCTCCGGTTGCGGAGACAATTGACGTATGAAAATATTACTCAAAATGTTCTAGAAATATATTGACTGACCTTTCCCTTATAGATGCCGACTGACCACACAAACAGCAAAGTCGGCACTTACAAGCACCGTTTCTGGATCAACGAGCTTGACTACAAGCCAGGTGGTCCAGTCTTTGTTTTTGACTGCGGTGAAGCAGCTGGCCAGAGATATGCAAACAACTATCTTTTCAACGAGACCAGCTTTTTCAGACAACTTACTAGGAAATTCAACGGTATTGGTCTTGTTTTCGAGCACAGGTAAGACCTTACGGTTGTGTATAACGGCTTCGACGCAGCTAACTTAATAAATAAAGATATTACGGAGAGTCAACTCCGTTCCCAATTTCGATCAAGACTCCTCCAGAACATTTCAAGTATCTCAACAACGACCAAGCCTTGGCTGATCTTCCATATCTCGCCAAGTCATTCAAGCGAGATGCTTTCCCCAAGTCCGATCTCCGCCCAACCGCCACTCCATGGGTTATGGTCGGAGGATCTTACCCTGGCATGCGAGCTGCATTCACCCGTGATAGATACCCAGAGACCATCTTTGCCTCGTGGGCCTCCTCCGCACCCGTCCAGGCCCAAATCGATATGGCTGTCTACTACGAACAGGTTTACAGAGGTCTCGTGAGCTATGGCTGGGGTAACTGCACCAAGGATCTTCATGCCGCATACAGGTACATTGACCGTCAGCTTTCTAGAAAGGATACCGCAGCTGCTCTCAAGAAGATGTTCTTGGGTGAAGGCGCCGAGGAGTCTAGCAATGGAGACTTCACTGCTGGCCTGATTACTGCTTACGCAGGATGGCAATCCCAGGGAGCTGATGGATTGGTTGGCCAGTTCTGCAACTGGCTTGAGATCGACCCCAAGACGAACAAGACCGCTCCTGCCGAGGGTTGGGCCCCTACCAAGGGAGACAAAGCTATGGCTGAGCGATTCGCTGCCTGGCCACCCCTTGCTTCCTTGGTTAACGCCAATGGCATGACCAACTGCAAGCAGACCGATAAGACCAAGCCACTTGAGTGCAAACTCGACAAGCCAAGCGAGGACAAAGATTTCATCAGCTGGGTCTGGCAATACTGCAGTGAATGGGGTTACTACCAGGGAGTCAACTTCCCAGAGCACGCCATCTTGTCTAGATACCAGACCAACCAATGGAACCAGGAGTACTGCTACCGCCAATTCCCTACCGGTGTCAAGAGTGGCTACCTTCCACGTGAGCCTCAGACTCACAAGACCAACCGTGCCACCAAGGGATGGCACATGCGTCCATCCAACGTCTACTGGAGTGGTGGACAGTTCGACCCATGGAAAACCCTCTCCCCCCTATCTACTGAAGACTTCGCTCCTCGTATCGAAGTTTCCAAGGAGATCCCGAAGTGCAATGTCTCCACCGGCCCAAAGAAGATCTTCGGATATGAGATCCCCAATGCTCAGCACGTTTACGATTTCAGGACTTACTTCAAGCCCGGGCAGGTCTCTCGCCAGCTCTTCAACGATGCTTTGGAGGCATGGCTTCCTTGCTTCGGAAAGAAATAAGTCCTGCATAATAACGAGGAGCATGAAGATGACTGATGTCAAAATGACTTTCTCTTTGAGGTTGGGGGAAATTTCGGAGATGCGGTAACCTCTGTATATAGCTAAGCTTTACAAATGCATATATTATCCGCCATCCCTCCTTTTAAGTTAACTTAATATTCTATCCAGATATCCAAAAAATTATCCGTACCTACGGACTGATAGAAGTAAGCCTGATTTTTTATGTGTTCGGCATGGCACTCACACAGCGTTCACTCGCGTGGGGTGTCTAGTCAATTTTATGGTCATTGCCATGTAAGACAAGTTCGCACGACACACAAAAAGCGTTCAAGCTGGCAACTGATGGTTGTACTAGTAGTCATCTCAAAATGTTTATAAAACAGCACGGGGTTGGTATGTCTTATGAAATTTGGCACACCTAAAGCTTGAGACCTAGGCCACATTCGAACGGAACATCGGAGACGCCGTCGTGACGCTGAAACGTTTTCTCGCACATGGCGCATGTAGTGGAACAATACAGGGCCGAATCCGCTCCGTTTGCCAGTACTTGACACGGAAATGAAGCTATTGCCATGCTGCAATGTGATCCATGCTCCCAAAAAATTGCACACACGTGCTATGAAAAGTATGGCTGAGCGCCGCATGGATAATACCGTCGCGGTGAAATGGCCCATATATAATGCTGTAGAATACAGCTCGCGCGCCTTTAACGCCGTAGGACGAGACCTCTAGGTTATTTCCCATGCTTTTGTCAGTCCTGTAGTCGAAGATGTGCCTCTCAGGATTGAAAACTGATATGAACGCGCAGGTGCCAGATACGACGGCTGTATGTATTCCCCGAAGCAGAAGTATTTCCCATCAATTTAACTCGCAGGTGTATATCGAAGATCCTAATTAGGTCTTCTCTATGCGCTGCCTTGAGATTGCCTCTTTAGTAGGTAGGATTATCACTACTAAACCATCAGGACCGATTCGCAGCCGTTGTTACAACTGCCATTAACACTCTGTAGGTAGTACACTTGTTCGTCAGATCTCGATAGGTGTTTTGATCCCCGAAGCCTTGCATAGGCGGCTGAATAAAAAATATTAAGGGGCATGTTGTAAGGCCAGTGCTTAAGTGCAGGTAAAGAAAGGCTCCCAAGACGGTGTTTCCAAAACCTATGTCGCAGAGCCAGTATCACCGCTCCTTTGACAGGATATTATTAGTGCGCCGAGCGGTTGGTTACACACCGAATTGCGTGCCAGCAGCCCGAGATGGACACGCCAGCCAATGCCCGGACGCCGTCGACCTCCTTCGCCCTATGTCGCGCAGGAGAAGGGCTGAAGAGATCTACTCCGTACTGTAGTTATTTCAAACGCGGCTGCCGGAGAATGCGTGGCTGATGGCTTGCCGTCTGCATCGAGCGGGACGGGATGCCAGCACCGAGAATGAAGACACCGCCATCAGACGGTAAGGACGGTGTCTATACCGTATATGATCGTTTTCCCATGTTCCCTTTCTCTGCAGCACGGCGGCATGTCGCACGAAGGCTTCTGTCTCGGTACCTCATCGGTACACCGTGTCGGTCCTCTGTGGGATTTCCCGCCCACTCGCCCGCCCCCAGATAGGCGAAGAGCACAAGGTCAGACAGGGCTTCACTTGGGCACGAGCCCGACTAGTGTGCTGTGGTTCGGCTTCGATATATAAGAATACCCCATTTTTCCACCTGGTACAGTTGGCCGGCGAACTCTCTATAACCGACTTAGCGAGCCTCGATCAACGAATAAGTTTAACCCAGCAAGGCTGAAATCACCTCGCGCCTCAACTCCCTATTATATCTCCGTTTTCTTCTCAGGTTTACTTTCTTCTCCAGATGCTCGAACTTGAGTCTCTCTCAGACACCCCATAGTCATGTTGTCGATGCAGTTTATACCCAATGCAATGGACCTCGGAAGAAACGCAGATCGTAGCCGCAGCTTCGATTTGCGCGCTTCAGATATTCATACGCTCCATCGTCCGAATCGGCGGGACCCTGAAATGGTTCCCTACTATGCATCAAAAGTGGCATGCCGATGACAGCTGGATGGCTATCTCTCTTGCTCCTCTGACTCTTCGAACGCTTTGTATCAGCTGGGCCTTCTCGCTGGAAAGGCCCTTGTCAAAGAAGGACGAGGAAATGGTTCTAAAGCTTGTCATACCAGGTCGTCTGGCATATGCCATATTGTAAGTGCACTTTTCTGCTCAAATGATTTTTCTTATCTGTTGAGATTGAAACCTCAGCTGACCCAAGTCCTACTAGTCTCTGGTGCATGAAGCTATGTCTTCTCCAGTTTTATACGCGAATGGAGACGGGATCGATTCGGGTCCATCGAGCCCTACAGATTCTCAGGATAGTCCTATTTCTGACAATCATCATTATCATTCTTGCAACTTTACTCGAATGTCGTCCGCTTTATGTGTATGTGACATCTCATGTCCGAGGCCCTTCGTATAAAACTTCACTTATACTGACTTCTCGCATATAGCGCCTGGAGACCGGATTATGCCAACCGTAGGTTTTGAATCTATTCATAAAATCCGGCTAGAAGAGTTGGATTTCTAATTCCGGTTTAGATCCATGCCGAAAAGGGACCGTTAACCTGCTCACCATGGCGACATTAAATATAGCCACTGACATCGCGCTTATCCTATTTCCAATTCCCCTACTCTGGAGAATGAAGATTTTGAAGCTTCAGACGTAAGTTCTCCCATCTTCCACCCTTCACATAACTTTAGTGGCTAAGTGTTCACCACAGCAAGATGCAGTTGACTCTCTTGTTCCTGGTCGGATTACTGGTGGTGGCAGTCACTATAACTAGGGTACCCCTAATATTTAGTCACTCTGTTGCTCAAGAATCTCGAACCATGGTGAGTAAGAGCACGTAACTAATTGCAAACCCGCACTGACATTATTCTCTCCTTTAGTGGGCCTCTGTCGAGATTGTTTGCGCCAGCGTAGCTGCAAACGCAGCTTTCTATTACGCTTTGTGGAAAGATGTCCAGCTGTTACGTCGCTCTCCAGCGGATACAGAAATCACATCCACAAACCCTCAATCCCCAGTGACTTCAGCTAGAACGCCCGGTGCGCCCCTTTTCAGGGTAGCGGGACAAAACGGACAACCTTTTCATGGGCGAGATAGCCTTGACATTGCTGATTATCATTCACAGCTTAATACGCCTAGCAATGCGTCTTTCATCTGCTTGGATCAGCTGGAGGCTGGAGAACATCAAGTACGTAAATAGGGTTCTTTATAATTGCTTTACTCTGGTGGCATGAGTACAGAAGCGATTGTCTACCCCCATGATATTTTCAGGGGAATAGGCCGGTTTAATTATCTCTCTTCGACCGCTAAATGGTAGTTGAGCATACTTATACTGTATATTATTTATGAAGACATGTGTGGAACGACCACAGCATTGTGAATATTCAAGGTTATATATACCTATTTACAGATGGTGAATAATAGTAGGTCTGTGTCATTTACAAATTTCGAGGGCGTATCAATGGTGCTCATTTTTTCAATGCTGCGAACCTTCGCGCAAGTTCATCTACTTCGGGTATACCTCCAAGTTTACTCTCGGTCTCTTTTGCTGTTGAAGAGCCCGCGTCTGATTTTGGGGACCCAAAAGTCGTAGGCTTTCCTGCGGTTCGAGTCTCTTCTGCAAGCTGAGTAGAGGGTGCTTCTTGGACTGATTCCTGCTCAGTTATGACCATGTCGCCAAAGGGAATTCTGTGGCTCCTCGCGATCTCACTCAGGTACCCTTCCACTAGAGACTCAGGGGCTTTTCGTACGCGTAGCCTATCCAGTAAGACTTCCGGTAATTCCACTGGCAGATCATCGTCATCTTGCGCTCTGCTAGCAAAATCGCTTCCCCATCTCAGCGTCAGCTTATTCTTTACTTCCATCAAGCCTGGAATATCTCGCGGAATTCGAGCGTAAGAGTAGAAAACCACGGCGGCGGACTGGTCAAGGTCAGGCTCTATGTAAACCTCGTGTTGCGGTGTAATGCGGTCGTTCAAGTCAGCTTCACTTTCTGACGTTAAAGGCAAAGTCCTGCCATCAACTGGTGACTGTTGAGACGAAAGCGTGTCGGAATCTTGCTGAGACGTCGGAGATGGCGAGGCAGAAGAGAAGCCAAATAGACTCCAAAAGCTCCAGCCGTCAGCGGCGACAGGTTTGGCTCCCTGGCTCATGAAACTCGATCCATCGTATTTAGAAGATGTGCCTCTTGACCTCGGATCTCTCACACCTTTGCCTTGATGTCTCACATGGGGCTTGTTCTTCTTTTGCCCAAAGGCAAGGTGATCCAGGATATTGGCCCGAACCTGCAACTGCTCACAATGTAGCTCCAACACCTCGAGTGCCGCTATCAGATTATCATTTGCAATAGCATCTTCCGTCTTGATACGAGCGAGGTCCTCGCGGCCTTCCTTCAGCAACTTCGCGAGCTCTCTGTGCTTCGCCTTAGAGTAGCCTTGCCGTTCTTTTTTTAGTTGGCGGAGTCGGAAGACGAGCGCTTGGAGTGCGAAAATTAGATCTTGCTAAGGTCGCCGAAGGAGAGAAGTAAATGCAGTAGTTAGCTTCTGTATTTCACCAAGTACGGGTAGGATGGGTTGTATGATGCCTTTCATGCGCCGCGCCGACGCCTCTACCGACGGAGGATGGAGATCCAAACGACGTCATCGCGAAGTCCACATCCAAGTCGTAGAGACGTTGCGACGAAGGCCTGAGGAACCAGAGGGAACTTACAGTCTGCTTAGGCAACGGCATCGCTGTTGGGGATAGGCATGCATTTCGGGGTGTGTCTGTGGTCGTGTTGGTCGGATATTGGAGAAGTCAGAGCGTTTGTCGCTTTGGTTGTTGGTTTCTTTAAGATCCAGGGGAGCGCATAACAATATAACGACAGTAGCAATGACAAACTACAGCATGGCCGAATAGTATTCTTGGGTTATCAAAGCGAGGAGCTATGTACACAGAACGTATGCAGTTATCTCTGACTCTAAAATATTCAAGGGTATCTAAATCGCAAAGGCTGCCGGTTCTCCTGTATCCTAAAGAAAGAAGATCTAGAAGCCTACTAGGAAAAGAAAGCGAATGAAGCGGAGTATGGCGACAAGAAAAAAGAAACTACATCCGGCTACACGTCGTGCCCCCTCAGAATTAGATCGTAGCCTCTCAACCCAGTCTCGGTTTCCAAAGTCACAGTGAACATGTGTGGAATCATGAAAGCTTCGTCTGTTGAGTCGACGATATCCCCATCGGCGCCTGGACTCTGCCACTCCCCCTTCTGGGACTGTTGAGACAAACGTTTGGTCTCTATGTCTATGATGCGGCTCTTGCTAAAAATGTAAGGCTTCCTTGTGGTAGGATCGGTATGGGCGTAGTGGCACTTGTTGGCAAAGTAACAAACTGGCCGGAACGAAGGTGCACTCTTTCTGTGTTTTGCTGCGCGTTTCTTCTTTCTGTTCCACTTCTCGATGGATTTCTTGAAATTTCGACAAGGTATTCGCTTCAGACTCCGGCTATACCCCTTGATAATCGACTCCTTTAGAGGGTTAGCAGTACCGTTTCCTTGCTTCTTTACCAGCCCGCCCTCCACTATACCAGCCGTAGGTTTGTGGTTGTTGTTATTGGATGTATCTGTTGCCGCTGGGGGAGTGGGAAACACGGCGCTGGGTATAATGTATTTGCTTGCCTTACGGCATAGAGGGCAGGTTTTCACGGAAGCTGGCCCCCAGATGCCAGTCACAACATCAAGACTACTGCCATCGTTATTCTTTGACCCTCTCCAGAGTCGAATGCAATCTAAACATGCAAAAATTAACAAATTATATTCACACCCACACTATATAAAGGAACAGGGCCAAGCCAACCTAAACAAAATACATGGTCGCAGCCAACGAGTAGACCGTATACTTTTGGAAGTTCGTAACAAATAGAACATCTTTCTTTGGTCTCGTTTGCATTGAGGCGGCCGTCTTGTAGTGAGTCTCCGTCTGCCACTTTGGTTAGCAAATCCCCAGAAGATTTGGAAGTCTCAAAATATACCATGCCAAAGCACAGTACTCCATGCAACGATCGATATCCAATACATGTCCTCACTTACCGCGATCAATGTTCGTCTTTTTTGCGACCTCCACGGCCGGCTTCTGGCGGATTCCCAGCAACCATGGAGTATGGCGGAAATGACATGTGCCTCCGTGGGGGCAGTGGCCTCTCTTCCACCACATACAGTCGACGAGCCTGGGTTCGGCTGGAATATAGCGCTCCATTGCTAACCTTGACTGACTTCTGCCACTGCCCTCTGAAAATGATGAATTATGTCTGTTGTCTCTGCGTTGCGGGAGTTCGTTCGCCCTTCACAAGTCAAAAGCCGCGACTAAAGCGGCGTCAAAATGCCTCGTCAGAACTAAAGCAGCAATATTACCAACTCTAATCATTTATGGGCCTGAGACTACGACGTAAAAGACTACGGATAGAATGTAGAAAGAAAACCCGCGAGGTGGGCGAGAATGATAAAATACGGCCTACAGAGTACATGTCTGTATAAATATCTCATACTAAGCCCTTTGTAAGACTCAATACCAGTGCTCCTATATTAGTTCAGTCCAGACGGAGAGCTTCAACCGGGAAGGTAGCGAAAGAAATTTTTAAAGGGAAAGCAATGGACAACAAAAGAAACAGTCGGAAAAGACGTGTTCTAAAGCTGTCACCATAAGGTGTATATATGTACAAGAAGTTGATAGGGTATAGAAGGGGATATCTGAAGGGTATAAATAAAATGTCGTAGGGGATTCTGAAAGGACGTCGTAAAAGTGGTAGCCTTCGCGTAAATATCGTCGTGGGGTGTATAATTTAAGATATTAAAACCTGAGAAAAGGTATGGAGAGTGGCACGTATATAGGGGTATATTGGGTGCGATTCCAGGGGTGGAGGGAGGGCTAAAATCAGGGAAAAAATAAAAAAGGGTAAATGGGTTGAAAATAGGATAGTTAGAAAGATAAGATAGGTTATAAAAGGATTGCTTCCTTTCCCGGTGAGAGTTCCCCACTGGCCTGGTTTTTCAGAAGTTCAAGAAAATCGAGATGATCAAGAAGCTGAGGGTGACGCTCATCACAGAGATGGCAGTGATAGAAGCAGCATTCTGGGTCGGGGTGGGAGCTTTACTCGAATTGGTTGGGGTTGGCATGACGATCGAAGAGCCGTTGGTCTGTTGAGAAATCGACGAACTGGGGCTTTCGATGAAAACATGGGGAGAGGGTTTGTAGGCGTCTGGCGATTCGATCGAATTAGTCGGAGTCGAGTATGTTGGTTTGGCGGAGCTAGACTTACTGTAAGAAGAGCTAGACGTGGGAGTAGGCGAGGACTCAGAATTGGACGAAGCGGACGTGGATGTGGTTGATGCAGACTCGGTAGAAGATGAGCTCTGCTTGGTGGAGGATGGAGCAACGGTGGAAGTAGAGGAGCTATCTTTCTTATCATCCTTTTTACCTTCCATATCATTGCCTTTGCCGCCGGAGCCACCGCTATTACCCGCATCGAAAACGACGATAGTGGCTTGAGTGCCTTTGGGAACAGTGACAACGCAGAAAGCCGCGCCACCGGCGCCGTCGGTTCCACTTCCAGTGATTTCGTTGACTTTGTTCTTAGCCGGGTCGATTTCGCAAGGAAGGCCATTACATCCGTCACACTCGACCTTGACACCGAACTTCGGACTTTCGTTCCTAAACGGTGTTGCAGGCTCGAGGTAGATTGGGTTCCATCCAAGCTTGAGGAAAGTCTGTCCACTCCCATCAGTGTTGGCACCACCGACAAATGGCGACCAGTTACCCCATGGGTTTTCCTTTGTTCCCCAAACACAGGCAGTGTCAGTGTTCGTGCCTGGAGGATTAATGTAGTAACTACAAACAAAAACATTAGCGAATATTGAACCAAGGACGTTTACACACTTGAAACATGTCGGTAAAACTTACTGGGCCGCGGTTGAGCACCAGTACGAAGGGTCAGGCACAGCAAGGTCGGCAGTATCCTGAACGCTAGTAGGAATCAACATGGCTTCGTTTCCTGGAAGCACAGTCTGACAGAAAGAAACGACTCCTTTGCAATTATTCTTAACTTTGACAGGGCCGGATGCATCGACGCAATATGGCTTATTAGGGAAAGGTTTGGAAACTTTTCCGCTTTTGTCACAGAAAAGACCACCGTTCTAAGTTAAGATGCATTAGAGAAATATGAAAAACATAGGCGAGCATGTAGTCGGACTATCACCGTACCATTGAGACTGGAAAAGAATAGGAGGTCGCATTCGGATCCCATTGAGCCATAACTTGTCCAGGGGGGCAAGCATAAGGACAGTAGCTACCGGGCTTGCAAGGCTGATCGGGGCTCATGGCCCAGCCAGCATTCTGTTCTTTCGGGGTAACAGATACGAGTCCAGCATCGGTAGGGAACTGGCATTGACCGTCTCTCTTCTCAATAAACGATACGCCTTTTTCCTCAAGGGTAGGAACGGATCGGTGAAAGCTTTGATGGCCATGATGACGGCTCAAGCCAGGCGCAAACTGATGGAAATTGGCATGACCAGCTTCAGATGAGCTGACGAGGAAGCAAAGAAAGGCCGATGCCCAGATGGAAATGCGCAACATATCGACTTCCGAGCGCAAGAGGTGTCGTTGCACAATTGGAGCCCGAGTGCGTCGACCGCTCCTTTTCCACCAAACTTGCGGTTGAGTCGGTCAGCAGCGCGCAACGGCCGTGTTGTCGACAGCCAAACAGAATGAGAACGGTCCCCAACAAAATAAAAGCAATCGTATAGGTATTAAAGTACCCCTAAAGCAGTAAAGAATGGAACACGGGGAGCGGTTCGACTGGGAAGTAGTACTAAATGAGTGACAGGTTTCGCGAAAGGAGTGTATAAAGGGTGAAAAGACTGAGGATTGAGAACAGCACCACACAAAAGGAATTGTCGAGGAAGTTGGCGAAGACGGGCATATTGACCCGGTGGGACCCCTGGGCTCTCCCAATGTCGCTAAGGGGGTGTGAAGCCTGTTAATGGTTGGTTCCAGTCAGCTAGGCACCAACGCTAGGCCAGGAACCCGGCGGACTGTGCCTTGCATCGCGATCCACCCAATCCAGAGCGTCCCTCGGACTTCAGAAAAGGCATCTCTGTGCGCCATCGCCCCTTGAGCAAAGGCTTTGTTCTCTCATCTAGCTTCCTTATGTGCGGAGTAGTATACCAAATATGCGCTGTTCAGAGTATTGACGATGAGGAGCTTCTCCCCATACCATATCGTCTTGCAATGCTCGGTAACACGAGGAACGGCAGTGGGCTTCTCCGGTGCGTGATGGGACTGTGGCATCGTGAGTTGAGCCATGAGGCTAGCAGCGCCGTGCAAGGGTTTTAATTACGATCGTCAGCGTAATCCAATAGGACTCGCCCATTTTGTGTCAAGTGGCCCCGGAATCTCGTCAATAGTCTCTTGGCCTTCGCATTCTAGCCTTTGTTGCTTGTCAACCGTAAGCGTACAAAGGAGTAAACATCGTGAAAATTTCGATAAACTCATTCGGATCTTCGGGTGAAAGATTGAGCTCCTAGAGCAGACGCCTCCGATATGCACGTGAGGATCGCGACGAACCTTGTGCCTGAAATCGTGCCTGAAAAGGAGGAGGGAGCTCCAAGCCAGTTCCGAGTGATGTTGCTTGCTCCATGATAGACTGTTATGAACGGAGGGTCTTCTAGGAGAGAGCGCTAGGCAGGGCTTTCAGGGTGAACCTCGAATTCTGACAAGGAGATTTCCTTTCGTTTTTTCTATTTCATTGTTGTTGTGAGGGAAGCTCCCGCCAGCCACGAAATACTTCGCCACCTGTATCTTCCCTCCAGCCCCAGGCCACACAGTAATGCCTGGCCAGCAATGTCCATTCCTCGATCTCGTCCAACATCTCCAGCCCGGCGACTCGACTCTTCTCTGCAGAGCTGACCCAATTTTCCCATATGTAATCTATGTCTGCGACACCTTGGCCACTCGAAAAGCCGTGGACCTGTAACCGTTCCTTCTGCGCATGCAGCGTTGCATAGCGGTGCAGCGTCTGCAGCTGGATACCACGAGCAGCAAGATTACTCACCATTGTCCTTCCAAATGGGTCGTCGGGCCTGATAGGCTCGTAGAGGATCAACGCAAGAGGCGTGTTCGGCGCTTTCTCCGAGGAGAAAATGGTGTTTGTGAAGTGGGAGACAACGTTGACCGCATCACCGGGAGCGAGATATACGAGACAACACTCCGAGATCAGCAGTGTTGGTATGCCAGTTTCAATTCCCTGCAGCTGCGAGCGGCCCGGGCCGGTAGAAGACAACGTCGAAGAAGTCGAGAGAGTTCGTAGATCTACGGGGTGAATGTGGTAATACTTGGAGTGGAAACTGTTGCCGTTGCTAGATGTGGTCACCTCTCCTCGGTCGGAGACACGAAGAGCGTCGAGGAGGGGCGGAGAAGACAGGATCTTCGCGATCTTCGTGGTCGTGTTGTCTGCAAAGTCCAGCTCGTGGTAAACGAGGTCTAGTTCTGGATTATCGACCAACAGCCGAAACACTCGAGTATCGGAGCCAGCTCCGAGTGAGATTATCTGCTTCTTCGTCATCGATTCGCCTGTGCCAATGAACTGAGCCACCAGCGTATCTATTGACGTTGTTCTCACGTATGTTCCTAAGATATCAGCTGTTTAGACAGTGCGCTCTCTACATCTTACGTAGGTTGCCAACGCGCAGATATAAGCAGGAAATACAGCGTACCTCTATTGATAATAGGATATTTTCGCACGTCTGAAGCTCCAGACGCGAAGATAGCAGCGAATGGATCATGTAGATAGCCCAGCTCGACGGCGCTGAGTCTCGAGGTGCTGGCATCGTCGTCAGTCCGCTGCACCACTCCGTCGCTCAGCGAGTTGCTAGAGCTCCCAAAACCGTGACTACTGCCTCTGGCTCTTCCTCGACCCCGTCCAGCGCCTCTCCGGAGAGTATTGAGGTTGGGGATGTGGGGAGCGGCCATGGTCGGGCTGTGTTGTATGTTGCGGTGGTTTTGGCGGGGGTTCGTTTGTTTAGACGTTGCCAACGTTGACATCATCGATCTTACCAGCAAAATATGGACGGTGAACTTGACCCGATACTCCTCAGCCACTGTGATCTGAAAGAGGCTGCAGCTTGCAGGAGACATACTGTTTGTTCTATCCTGTGGCTAGCACCTAATAATCTATGGACTAAGCGTACAGAAAATTGTTTCGACACAGTGGGCAGCTGCTCGAGTTGCTGCTTTTAAACCATCTGAACAAACAGTCTGAGTGGAAACAATTCTTGCATATTCCACATCTTTTATTTGGCGTTTGCATGTTGGCCGAGATGATAGAGCAGCAGATCGGACACTCACCCTGTCCCTTGAGAGCTCCTTGGACGTTTCTTCTGAAGGCTAGCAGGCCGTCCATCAAATTACCGTTTGAGAACAATATCACGCCCTGGATCACCAGCAGCCAGCTCTTCCACTTTTTCTCGTCGACAGCAACCCGCGAGCGGCCTCGCACGGTGGCTTGGTGGAGAGGGTATGTTGGGGGTAGCGAGATGACGATAGACGTTGGAGGCGATTCTTCGTCTATCTCAATGCTCCCTATGATCTCAGCAGCTTTGACCGAAACCTTGACTTCTAACGCATGTTCCTCGCTGTCCCAGTCTTGGTCCGCATACCAAGTGCTCACGTTGGATAACGAGTCTTCTATTATTAGTGGCGATATCTGTGACTGCGGTTAGTAGAAGTACTTGATGCAAGGCGAAGAGACATACGTATTTCTGCGTCCACACTTCCACTGGCGTCTTCAGCCTTTTCGCGCAGTCCACCCACCAAGCCCTTGTAAGGTTTGGCAGGTATCGCAGAGTCAGATAGTATATATGGATGAGAAAACCGTGCATTTCGCTTTTTAGTGAGTCAGAGGAGTCTAGTTCGAACGACCGAACAGAAACTTTGGAGGCGTCAATCAGCTGTCCCTGCGGAGATTCCAGGCAGCCAAATACAAATTCTAATAACGGGTTCAGACATCCCTTCTTTTTCATGTTGGAGCTATAGCACTCTTGAACTGGAATGGACTGGAATAAAGATCTCATTAATACATTAACCCAAGAAATGCAAAAGACAGGCACCTACCGAGTGTGAGAAATGGTCGAAAATGACCTTCCACGCTATAAGGTAAGAACGAGCCCTAAGCCAGGAATCCTCGTCCATAGGACCATCTCTTAGCCCTATTACCGACGGCACATTCGATAACGAGGATACGAGTTCATCAGGAAGACTGACGGTAGCTTTTGACAGAGCCACATCGAAAGATAGGGTTTCCTGAAGTTTTGGGATCACTCGCTGAAGTACCCCGTACGCTGCACGTTGTACCCCTCTGCTTCCAATAGCGAGGCTTGAAAAGAGGCCGGTGATGTCAGAAATCGCGTCTGTATTAAGCGCTAATAGTTCGCGGGATAAGATATCTGCGGTGATATCCCAAGGTTGGTTGAATTGAGATGGAGAATCTAATGGTACAAAAATGTTAGCACTTAACGAAGCTGAGTTGAAGGGTTGACTGAGGCTTACCAAATAGTCTTAGAAGGCTAGCTAAATCTTGAGCGTGGGACTCTTGACCTTCCTTCCATACATCCTCAAGATCTTCATTGCCGTCGTTGATAGCTAGTTTCCTTAAGCAGCTAAACAGGCGAAGCGAGGCGTGTAGGATAGGAAGAAGTTCATCGGATATAGCTCTTCGATTCCATTGTTGATCTAACAGTTCGAAGAGTTCAGACCAGTGTGATCCATAAATATCTTTCATCAGGGGTAAAATTGATGCCAACGCTTTCAAAACTTCTGCAACTATCCCTGGACCAAGCTTCTCGGACTGTAAAGCCACAATTAAATGTTTAATGAGAAATACAAGCCTTTGTGTAGGAATACTTTCCCCAGGATTATTTTCTCCTCGAAGTAAAGAATTTAAAACGGTCAACTTTTGCAGGGCTTCATTTTGTCAGTTGCTATTATAATCAAAATAGTAAAGGGGGTGGGAACAAAAACTGACCGCTAATCATATTTGTATCTGTCAAAGCAGTTAAATCAGCAACCAATTGATTACATAGTCTTCCGACTGGCTGGGTATCTATAAATGAGTCTCTGTATCCTGCCACCGTCCCAATAAGAATAAATGGACTAGAAGACCTCGATAATCCTGTTGCTGTTTGTAGAGCACTTTCCGCGGACGACAAGGGACCCAAAGCTATCCTTTCCGCCATGATTCGGGCGAATGTTTCGGCAAAACGATATGCTCGCGGCCCGATCCCTTCAATCTTAAACAATTCTTTTTCCCAAAGTGCGACGAACGATCTCTCCAATTTGCCACCAGATATCTCGGCCATATATGATTTATGAATCCAAACGTTCATGAGCATACGAGCCTCGGAAACGATGTCTGTCGCAATGACCTGAGACTCGGGGGTATTAAGGGATAAGACTGTTGTTGATCCTTCAATACTCAGCTCTTCATCAATAAGTTGAATTGTTATCGGAAGATAAGTGTATAGACTTTCGAGGGATTGTGATGGTATCTTTTCCACGTCAACTGCACGTAGAATTTTAGTCGTATAATAAGCGTTTCGAAACGCAAGGGTAAGAAGGTCCCTGTCCCTTGGAACTGCCCGAAGGGCTTCAGAACTTCGCGGGGAGTCTGAAATATATACAGCTCCGCCTAATGGACTCATTATTGACCATGAAAATCTTGGCGCAACTTTAAGGAATGGTTCTAAGGCTACCTCCCACGAATTTTGTTGAGGTAGTAGTTCGAGTAACAATTGTGAAATATTGTCAACAGAAGTTTGCTTCAAAAGATCCTGTGCTGTGTTGACTAAAGAATCGATTCTACCAAATTCTCAGTAAACCAAACCCTGAATCAAATGAAGGATGACTTACGACAAGGAGTCTTCATTGACCGTCTCAAAATTGCTTTTCAACATTTGAAGTTTCGGTTTAGCAGAATCGCCTTCGCCTATGACCTTGGTTATTTTGTTCACTAACGAGTCGGAAAGCATTGAAACTTCGTCATCAGGAGCCTCGGTAAGAATAAGGAGTTTAGATAATAGATGTGAGCCATTTGGGCTTGTCATGTAAACTTGAATTGCCCCAGCACTCTCAGCTGACATTGATAAGAACCCGCGAAGGACATTTATAACCAAATCATCATTTGAAAGCGCTTCAACCATAGACTCAAAGATGGGAGTAAGAATTTTGGGCTCTAACTCTTTGTTCTTGATGGCTGAAGCAATATTAGGCCAATATTCATGGGTTCCCTGAATGGCTTGATCCAAAACACCCATGACCAAAAACATTAAATTTGGGTTAGTTGCTAGGTCGTCAGCTGTCATACAGGAGAACGCTTTGCCCAGTGCAGGCAGTTGTGAGGAGCTTGACAGAGCAAGAGTATAGACATCAATCAATTTCGCCAGCCCCTTTTTGAAAGAGACCTCATCGCGGCATGTAAAGAGGATGGATATGAGCCAATCTGCCGAGGGAGACATGATTAAACGTGGAATGGTATCGGAAACTAGGGAGTCAAGGCATTCGATTTTAGGTAATACTGAGGGAACACTGGTTAGTGCGTCGTCGACTAGTGCTGCTGCCCCGTACGGTTTTCCATTCCGAGACTGTAGGAGTTGGAGGGAGGTATTGATTAAAGAGACGGTGCTGTCCTCGATGGATTCTTTAGCGAGACAATCATGTCTATTGCTGTCAGCTTTAGCAAGGACGCCGCTGCCAAGCTGAAAAAACCGCTTTCCTTGTAAGCATATAAAATCTTGGGAAGCCCGGTATTGCTGAGATTGTTCCGGTTCTGAAACTAGGACCCTGTCTCGTAGAATACTTGCCAATTTTGCCCACAAACCACGCATATGGTCATCGCCTATAATTCGACTTAGTGCAGTCGCTAGTTCAACACAGACCTGAGGAGCTTTAGGGTCGTCAATTGTCCAAGCAGAATTTTGTTCATCTTGGGCAATAAACTGCTCCAAAATCGGAATTAAACAAGCTTGTATGAATTCAAGGCGATCCCCTTCCTGAGAGGCCTGGCCAGAAAGCCAAATGCCTGTTTTGATGTAGGCAGTCCAGGCAGCGAGCAAATTTGCCTTTGGCTCCTCCCTATTTCCGATGGACTTGCAAAAAGCCTGTGTGATGTAGCATAGAGACTTGGAAAAGGTTCCTTTTTCGCTCTGTAATTCCAGTAATTCTGAGGGAAGTGACTGTAATATAATGGATAGATTTGACCAGTATAAAGGAGGGGCGCCTTGCGAACCAGCACTTATATAGCGTAATAGTTGCTTATTCACAGGAACCTTTGCGGAGTAGTCAGCTGTCCATATCTGGGGGCGAGCACTAGTCAGGTTCACTAAAAGATCCGAGTAAGCTGAGGCGGAGCCGCGATGTGATATTCCAAGAGATTTTGATATCACGCAGCTGCTGATAATTTTCCAGTTGATGTAGTCGAATTTTTTTTGAAGACAGGTCTGTAGTAACTTGTATAACGATCGGCGAACAAATGCATCTTGGTGATATGAAAATTTCCAAAGGTCGCGACTTTCAAGTAAATTTTTGACGGATTCTAAGTCCTTCTCTAACCCTTTGGTTGAAGCGGTATCTGTATAATTAGCAAATCTGGATATATTGGGTGGTGGGAGGAAACTCGTGCTGTATCGATACCTAATATCATGCTAAACTCCTGCAACGCTGTGGCAACTACGCGCGAGTATTTTGCTTCTGCATCGTCCGGTGAGACAGTCCGTTCGTCACTCAAAGTCGATGAAGTTTGCTTGAGCGTGGCATCCACGATGAACTCCAGGATAGACGACTGATAGACTGTCCATATTCCCTTCTGCTTCTCTTCCGTAGGGAAGGCCTTTATAAGCGAATCTTGTGCAGATCTCTTCACTAGTTTATCATCTTCGTATAGACCCGCGAGCCATGCGCCTATGATTCCGCTGATGTATCGAGCGATGCGTTTTCCAGCTGTAGATACAATGTACCCTTGTAAGGCATGGGCAAGCTGGCGGACCCTGCGGGATGAATCTATTGATATACGGGGATAAACCTTGGACTAAGAAAGGACGTATGTAAATATTACTGTTTTCTTAATAATGACTGACTACTTTACAGTTGAAGAGGAGACGCACCCATGCTTCGAGCAATCCATCATCAAGATGAGTATTGCTCGTTTCAAAAGCAGATAAATGGCTCTGAAGTTCTTCTAGCGCCCTGGTCTTCGTGATGCTATCTTTTTTCAGAAGATTCTTGAAGGTGACCACCAAATGCGGATGAGAGATCTGGGATAGATCCGGGGGTTCATAGACATAGGACAAAGACGAAGCTGGAGTCTCCTGCTCAGTACCGGGGGAAGAAAAACCACCAAACGGGCTGTTAGGGCCACTTCCGAAGGCGCCAGCAGCCGCTCGACTGCTCGATGCTTGCGACCTAAACTTCTTTCCGCTCATATCTGCGGGGCAACAGACTTGCTTGTAAGGGCGTATCTTGTAGTTATAGGCAGCATTAGCCAAAGTCGGCCATCGTCCATAAGCTGCGTGCTTTCAACTCTCAAAGCTGTGAGGCGCAGTGCCCGGGAGGATATATCTGTCTGTCGTTGTCCCGAAGTGGCTCTCCGACATTCAAAGCGACTTTTTTTGGCGGGATAAACAAGTTGCCATGCACGTGATTCGCGGCTAAATCGCGGCTCTGCGGCTAAAATCTAATGGACTTCGATGAGAAGAAGGACAAAGGTGGGAGAAAGGCGAATAGAGGCGGCCTTGAAAAGGATTGATCGGATCAGCACGCATCTCCCAAGCGCTCGGACTAGAGCCTAGAAAGATGGAGTTCTCCATAGAGTAGGCAGTGTGCTCCTTTGTTCTTACGCTGTTCGTGGAGCGTGTTGCTGATAACTAACCGATGGAATACGCAGTGATCTCCCGATTTTGTTCCCTTATCCTCGAATCTATCCAGAGCAATATGCATACATGTGCGACCTCAAGAAGACTCTTGATGCGGGGGGTCATTGCGTACTGGAGATGCCTTCGGGAACTGGAAAGACAATTACTTTGCTCGCATTGATTGTTGCATACCAGCAGCATTATCCGGAACACAGGAAGCTGATCTATTGCTCTCGAACTATGTCCGAGATTGAAAAAGCTCTGAGCGAATTGCACGCCTTAATGAAATACCGCTCACGAAAGTTAGGGGTGGTTGAGGACTTCCGAGCTCTGGGACTTACTAGTAGGAAGAATCTTTGCTTGCATCCCTCTGTAAAGCGTGAAAAGAGTGGTGCAGTAGTAGATGCAAGGTGCAGAAGCCTAACAGCAGGTTTTGTGAAAGAAAAGAAGGAGAAGGGAGAAGATGTCGAGCTATGCATATACCATGAGGTCTGCTCCAGCGGTCAGCTATGAGAGTTAAACTAACATATTATAGAACTTGGATCTATTGGAGCCTAGTAATCTAGTTCCTCCTGGGGTATTCACATTGGATGGTCTTCTGAAGTACGGAGAGAACCACAAACAGTGTCCATATTTCTCCGCCAGAAGAATGGTAAGCGAGGATTGGCATCTGCCTTCGTCAGGGTAACACGGTGCTAAGGATACTTTATTAGATGCCCTTTTGCAACGTTATCATATACTCATATCACTACCTTCTTGACCCGAAAATAGCGGAGAGAGTGTCCAAAGAACTGTCCAAGGATTGCATAGTAGTATTCGATGAGGCACACAATATCGACAACGTGTGTATCGAATCACTCAGCATCGATCTTACCGAAGATTCCCTGCGGAAAGCAAGTCGTGGCGCAAACAACTTAGAACGTAAAATTGAGGATATGAAAAGCTCCGATGCGGACAAACTGCAAAATGAATATCTCAAATTGGTGGAGGGCCTTAGGGAAGCAGATGAAGCTCGAGAAGAAGAACAACTAATGGCGAATCCTGTTCTTCCAGATGATCTCCTCAAAGAAGCTGTTCCTGGGAATATTCGTCGGGCAGAACACTTTGTAGCCTTTTTGAAGCGCTTCATCGAGTATCTGAAAACGCGAATGAAAGTCACTCATACCATCTCTGAAACACCTTTATCTTTTCTCTCTCACCTCAAAGACCTGACTTTTATAGAACGAAAACCATTACGATTTTGTGCAGAACGTCTCACATCCTTGGTACGCACCTTAGAGTTGGTGAATATCGAAGACTACCAGCCGCTTCAGGAGGTTGCTACCTTTGCTACACTTACCGCAACATATGAAAAAGGCTTTTTGTTGATCCTCGAGCCATTTGAGTCCGACACGGCAACTGTGCCTAATCCTGTCCTACATTTTACCTGCCTAGACGCGGCAATCGCTATTAAACCCGTTTTTGACAGGTTTAGCTCCGTTATAATTACATCTGGGACCCTTTCTCCTCTTGAGATGTACCCAAAAATGCTTGGATTCGATGCCGCTCTTCAAGAGTCGTACAGCATGACTCTTGCGCGCCGATCATTTCTACCAATGATCGTCACTCGGGGTTCTGATCAAGCACAGATATCATCGTCTTTTCAAATAAGGAATGATCCAGGAGTTGTGAGAAATTACGGAAATATGCTACTCGAATTTTGTCGGATAACACCGGACGGCATCGTCGTTTTCTTCCCATCCTACCTGTACATGGAATCTATTATCAGCATGTGGCAGGGCATGGGCATTTTAGACTCGGTATGGAATTATAAACTAATCCTCGTGGAGACTCCTGATTCACAAGAATCATCACTTGCACTTGAAACATACCGCACTGCATGCTGCAACGGCCGTGGTGCAGTTCTCTTGTGTGTCGCTAGAGGAAAGGTCTCTGAAGGAATCGATTTCGACCATCATTACGGTCGCGCTGTGCTTTGTATCGGAGTTCCGTTCCAGTACACCGAATCACGCATTTTGAAAGCCCGTCTAGAATTTTTGCGAGAGAACTATCGGATTCGCGAAAACGATTTCCTCTCTTTCGACGCCCTTCGGCACGCCGCTCAATGTCTCGGGCGTGTTCTTCGAGGGAAAGATGACTATGGAGTTATGGTGCTTGCTGATCGTCGATTCCAGAAGAAAAGAAACCAGCTTCCTAAATGGATAAGCCAAGCAATGCTTGAAAGTGAGACAAACCTAAGCACTGATATGGCTGTTGCAACTGCAAAGGCATTTTTGAAGTCCATGGCACAACCATTCAAATCGAAGGACCAGGAAGGCGTTTCGACGTGGAGCCTAGCGGACCTCAATCGCCATGTTGCAAAACAAAAACAAGAGATGGAAAAGGGTCTCAATAATAAGATGGATTGGAGCGCGCTCGATGGAACTGCAGTTGCCACGACCAATACTTTAGGGGACGATGATGACTTCAACGAGGAGCTTCTGGCAGATTTGGAGACATGAAGAAGATGGTGATCGGCTTGAAACCTTTCCCACTGGCTGCATCAGGGATCATTACGGGTGAGATACCTTTGGCGTTACAAGTTTAGCCTTCTTATATAAAGAAATATAATCGAATCTAATGAATTAACAGTACACAAGATATTACAATATGTTCCAGGCTGATTTCCAAAAGATACTATGTCAGAGGCTAACGTTCTTTAACTCCATCAAAGCATACATTCAACAACTAGATAAACGCCTCCCTCTTTTTCCGTCTCAATTCTATCCAACAGGGGCGAGCACATCAAACGCCCCTGTTCCCACAGTTCCAATTCTGCCAACAACAATTCTGCTGCTTGGACCGTTGAGGTTGTCCCAATCTCTTTCCAAGACAGCATCTCGAAGGAAGCGAACCGTGGTTTCAAAACTCATTTTCATCAAAGGAGATGTGCTATCTTTGACAATGCCCATTCGGTTGAATGGACGGTATCCGCCAGCCTGTGTCATTACATCGGCAATGAGTGTTAGATGTCGATTATCAACTTTGATTCCGTGACCCTCGAAGACAGCGCCAAGTTCACTAACGATAGTCGCCCTGGCCGCCTCAACACCGTATAAGCCGAGCATGTGGGAAACGGAATTTGTGTATATCGAGTGTGGGTCGATGATATCCTGGTAGTCGCGCATTGCGATCAAATTGACACCTTCAGTGATGACATGCGCAGGCTCACCTCGATCAGCCGGGATGTAGGCACAGCTGCCAAGTCCAGGGATAAATTGTATCACTGACGTTCGGGCGGCATTCTCAGCCAAGGGAAGGAGAAGAAGCTTTGGTGTTGAAATGTCGTATTGAAGTTGAATGGTACAGGAATTCCCTTTCTCTGAATCGAACTTGAACTGGGTAAGTGAAGGGAACTTGCCCCTTAGAGCATCAACTCGGTCCCTATCATCCGCTCGTCTTTTAGCTTTGGATCCCTCGGAATCTTCCATATCGGTATCGCTGTCACTGCTCTCAGCCACGGAGGGCCTTGTTTTGTTTTCTGTATCTTCATCATCCGAATCCAGCCCTGGCGAGTCCTGTCTATCTATAATCTCTCGCTCGCCTTCATCAGGCGCTTCGTAAGACGCAGCATTATTGCGTGACGAACTTGCTCTTTTTGCATCATCCAAATCTTCATCATCGTTGTCATCGTTATCGCCTCCTTCGCCTCTCCTAGCCTCCTCTACAACGCCAACCGAGGCTCCGATTTCGGGCTGAGCAGCAGAGGGACTAGAAAGGGACTTTTCAGACGCCCTTTTCCTCAACTCGAGCTCGGTGAGTTTGACAAGACGAGGAACAAATTTCTCCTGCAGCGTTCGGAGAATATCGCTGATTTGAATAGCATACTCTTCACAATAAGCCTTTGACGGGAAGAAGTCAACCTGTATGTCATAAATCTTTGCTTTCGCGTGCCCCTGACCAGACGAAACACGTTCGCGGACCCTTAGTTTATCGATAACTTCCGCAAGCGTTAGCTTAGTGATAGTTTTGGCGAACAAATCCGCGGTCCTCTTTTCGGTTTCTTTATTGAGCTTCAAGGTCATGGTTGGCGTCATGATATGACTGCTCGCAGTCATGACAATTTCTCGAAGTCGAGGGATACCGAGTGTGACGTTTTTGGCGGCGTGACCAGCCAAATGGAAGGTATTTAGGGTCATTTGAGTCGATGGCTCTCCAACTGACTGACCGGCAACAATCCCAATAGCTTCACCAGGATCGATAACGGACTTCATGTATTTCATGTTCATTATTGTCGTAAAAGCCTTCTTAGTGATCTCACCCTCGGACTTGCTTTTCTCTTTGAGAAGATTGTCAGGGTTCGTTTTCAGGTACTAAATATAATGTCAGTCTCTACAACAGCTGTGGTCAACACCGGTGAGATATGCATACCTTTTTAAGTGCAGAAGCGAACTTCTCGGAAGTGCTACCGAAATTAGCGCCAGGTGGGAAGTGAGCCAAAGCAGGGTCTTTAGCATCAATTTTTCCTGTTTTCTTAATTTTCTTTATGGCAGCTTTGTTCCAATTGCTTGCTTCCTCGCTGTGAATCTTATTGGAGTCGTTTATTCCGTTGACCTGAGATACCATTGACATGTAGTTCTGCGCCAAAAAGGTAAAATTGTCCAAATGCTTTTGTTTTGTGATGTCGAGTCCATCCTCCCCGTACAGGAATTGCACTAAAGACCCATCCGAAGTGTCACGCACTGAAGTGTCATACTCGGCTTTCAGACCTTCCATTCCTTTAATCAGACATCGTTGAAGATATCCGGATCGCGATGTCTTGACAGCGGTATCAATAAGACCCTCTCTACCAGCCATAGCATGGAAATAGTATTCGTGTGGTTTGATTCCAGTAAGGAATCGACCAAACACATAACCGCCAGCTCCAATCTTGGTTTCATAAGGCTGGAATGAAGGGAGTGTTTTCCCGCTGATCATCACAGGCACTCGACGACCTTCCAAGACCTGTTGCCCTAGATTACAAGAGATCAAGTTGGCGTTGACCATTGATCCTTTAGCTCCTGAAACCGTCATAGCCTGCATGTTATTGAAGGGGAAAGGCTTTTCGAGGCCGCTAGGTAAGCAGGACTTCGTTATCTCAGAAGAAAGTTCACCGGCACGAGACTTATACATGCCATCAAGGCCGGCGTGTTTGTCATCGTCACGCAGTACCTCCTCAAGTCGGCGCTTGAGCTCTGAGTTCTTATTGTCAACATTAGCGTTGTCCAAAGTGACATACTTCAAAGCGATATCATTGCCTAAGCCATCGGCTTTTTGAATGATTCTCTTTCGATTAGCATTGCCCTCCTCGGTGAGACGGAGGTCATCCATTCCACAAGTAAATGCACGCATGTGTAGGAATTTTGTCAGTAAACGACCCAGAATTCCGATGAGTTTACCTGCAACTATATGACCGTAAACCTCATGAATAGAATGAATAATGCCGCCAACGTTGGGACCAAGCTGACTCTTGTCGAGAATACCCGAGATCAACTCTCCATTTCGAACAGTCACTTCAGCTTCAGCCTCATCGCCCCAGCGGTCCCACGGCGTAGAGGATTTACTATCGAGATTGAGACCAGCCCGGTTGTCAGGAGTGATGTTTTTTAGAACAGTACTTATTATTTGCTTTCCTGTCCAAAGCGGTTGTGGTTTGAATATAGTAGGAGGCATAAGCCAGATTTTGTCGGATACAGTATGCGAATTTTCTGGCCGTAAGCAGCTATAAAGTAACTGATGGTAGTCGCTCTCATCGAAGAAGCTATCTCGACAGGTGAGCCAAACACCCATTGAGAGATGGTCCTGGATCAGACCGCGAAGCGGTGTTCCAGAGGTAGCTACAAGGTATTGATGGTCTGTGTCAGCAAGCTGCATGGCTTCAGCACGAGCAATTTCATTTTGAGGGAAATGCATATTCATTTCGTCGCCATCGAAGTCAGCGTTGTATGTTTTACAATTGGCGTAATGCATTCGAATGGTCCTTTCACCCGTCAAGACTCTCGCTCGATGACCCATAATTGACGGTTTATGAAGGGTAGGCTGTCGGTTCATCAGAACAACGTCTCCTGTTGTAAGATGGCGATATACTCGCTTATTACGAGATCGCTTAAGTTTCCAATTCGACGGCGAGAGGAGTAAGTTTGCAATAGCAATTCTTTCGTCCACAGACTTGAATTTTAAACTCACAACCTGACCAAGCTCGTTTTCGACCGCGGCTGCCCCAGGATATATATCCGGACCGTTGACTACAGCTTGTTTGAGTTCCCAGTAGTTATGGTTCGTTACCGGCTCGGGATACGTCAATTTCTTTGCGAAAACGAGAGGAATGCCGATTTCGTTTGTCTCGATGTTAGGATCTGGCGAGATGACACTCCTAGCAGCGAAGTTGACACGCTTTCCCATCATGTTTTTTCGAAATAGACCATCCTTCTTTTCCAATCGCTGCTTGATACCGTCTTCATTCTGGGCACCGAGTCCCTGCTGCGGGTTCCGATCCCTATCAATCAGACTATTCACGGCGTCTTGAAGTTGAACGATTGACTGTAATAGATCGCGGTAATCACGAATCCTTCTTGACGACCCGGTAGTATCGCCTTGTCTTTCCCGGCTTATTTGGTTTATCTGGTCGCACAGTTTGATAATTCGGCCAAAGGAAGTGTTTTGCTGCGCCTCCATGATCTCGTTTGGGCCTTGTTGAGCGGCAGGACGAAATTTGTTTGGTGGAACAAGAATGTTTTTAATGAAAAACATATTTGCACTAACGTGAGATCTCTTCTTTACAAAGGGACGAGAATCATAAATTAAGTCAAGAATCTCCTGCTCCTTATCGAAAAGAAAGTGAATGGAGGCATGAATTTCCGAAGAAGGAACGTATTGCTGAGACTCGCTAGGGTCCGCCTGATTGGACACCTCGGCCTCTTCGACATCCATGAGCACAGCGTTGCCCATTGAAATTTGTTGTTCCGCATCAAGAATACCGTCGCCGTCAACTTGCTCTGTCGGCTTGGTAGGCTTCTTTGCCTGTTTCTCTCTTTTTGCAAGCCGATTTGCTTCTTCCATCAAGACGAGAGGGTTAGTTACCTGGAATCCGCCTTCCATCATAGCTATCCTTGCCTTCTGGGGAAGGGCTTTTCGAAATATTTTGGAGTACTTATCCCGTCGGTATGGCGGTGAAATGCTAACGTTTCAGCTTGTTAGCACTGGCGCGGTAAAGTATATAGGCGAGAAGGGTTAACGACGTAGCCACTAACCCAGAACAGGATGTGCATTTTTTGGCGGCAGAAGCCTCTCGTAAAAAATCTCTAACCAGATTTCGTCGCATCTCGGCGGCGGTAGGATCTTTAACGATTTCTAGGTGGTTTTTGCTCCTCCTATGGGGCGGTAGACCGGCAATACAGCGCATAACGTAGGCGCTCCTTCGATGCATGAGATCGACGTCGTCCTCGTCGTCGCTGTCGTCGTCACTTGAATCAGTGTTGTTGCGAGTGCCTTTTCGGAGTTCCATGCTGCCGACGACGTGGGCCTCTTCGACGAGGCCGTACTGTAGCAGTCGTAATTTGCAAGCGTAGATGTTGATCTGAGCACGAGACATTCTGAAGCGGTGGCAGTATATGCATTGAGATCTAAGTAGCCGATAAAGCTGATCAAAGAAAGTGACATTGTAGACGTGAACGGGTAGCTCAACGTGTCCAGCATGTCCAGCGCAAGACCAGGAATTTTGCCGACATGTGGAACATCTAGGGTTGAATTAAATCATGCTGTCAGCCTCTACCCGCCCTCCAATGGCCCAATGGACACAACGTACATATGATCACCCCATGCGCCCAAAGCAGCATCGTATAAACCTCCTGGAACTGGGTTGTTGAAGGAGTCGAGACTGGGTGTGTTGTATATTCGCTTGACCGAAACTGCCTTTATCTCGTCGTCGGACATTACACCAAAGTCAATTCCGCCGATAGACGACGAGACGGGGATGGTGAAGCTCGACATGGCTGCTGACTCTGCCCGTGCGGCCAGGCGTGGAGGAGAAGAGCAGCGCTGTCAGAGGGAGATATCGCCGGTTGCTCTCGCGATTTGTATATAATTTTTTTTTTGGCCGCGAAAGTCGAAGCTCGGATAAACTTTTCTGCCGCCGGACACCGCTGTGCTTATGTAAGACATACAGACTGCGAGGAAGAATAGAACAGCCTTGATAGATATTATTGATGCAGGGAGCGTGATAAAGTAAGGCGGTATGTAGACAGTTCGTCGTGATGCATGATAGCAAGCTGTGTTGCCATTCCATTAGATCCATCAGAGGTCAGTCACAGTTAGTTAATCTAGTTAAGCCAGTTTAGGGTCCAGTTTGGCTAAGTTATAGGCCTGGTTTAGTCAGTTAAGCCAGTTGAAAATCTAGTTAAAAGGTCTAATTAAGCCAGTTAAAGGTCCAGTTAAGCCAGTTAAAATCTAGTTAAGGGTTTAGTTGTAGTTAACTAGTTAAGCCAGTTAAAGGTCTGGTTAAGTCTGTTAAGCCAGTTAAAAATCTAGTTAATTAAGGGTTTAGTCGTAATTAACCACCTTAGTTAAGCCAGTTAAGGTCTGGTTAGGTAAGCAGCTTAAAGGTATTACATAAGCCATGATACTCATCGCGCTTTGTTTTTCACGTCGAACTCGGTCTATTACCATCTCTTATCCCTACCAGGCCCTGGTTAATCGTCACCCAGCTATGGCAAGCTCGTCCGGCAGCGGGTCGCTTAAGCGGCCTCATTACCCTGACGATGAGAGCTCCCAGAAACGCTCGCGCTCGAATAACGGATCTCCTGCGCCGCCCTCCTACAGCGCTCCTCCCAAGGTTGACATACAGAAGGCGATCGCAGAGGCCAAAGCCAAGGCAGAAGCTGTCCGCGCTCGACTCAATTCTCAGAGAGCAGGCGAACTCTCACCGCATCCAGCCTCTCAGAGACCTCAGACGCCAGGAGCCTCGCCAGCGCTGTCCAGACTTGAACAGATGAAGGCAAGAGTTGCGGCAGCCACGGGGAAATCAAGTGCTTCTGTGCCACAGGGAAATCAACATATATCGAGCATCGCCCCTCCTATCAACGATGACGGCCTCATGAAAGCAAGAGGTGGGTTGGATGTGGGCCTACACCCTGCTCTCCTGGGTGATCTCGGACAGGACAGCCGTGCCGCCAAAGGGAAACAGGCAATGCATCCCAAGTTTGCTACGACTATGGCAAATTTCCGGGCAGAGACTGCCTCGCCGACGAACCAGGGGAAGGCTCCTCTTGACCTCTCCGGCCCGTCGATTGAAGAAACTAGGAGTAACCCGTACTTTGACCCTACTTTTGGCTCGAAGTCTGTATCAGCACGGCCTCGTCACTCCCGTCAGCTGATTTTTAATCAAAAAGGAAAATACATCCAGCAAGCTGCTGCTCTCAGGAGGCAGGCCCAGCTGGAGGCCATGAAGAAGCGCATAGCTGAGCGAGCACGACAGGCCGGTATCGACGAAGACCTAGAAATCGAAAAGTCGTACCTGGTGGCGGCGCCCCCGGCTATTGAATGGTGGGATGAGGGGTTGGTAAATGGGACAGACTACTCTGCATTAGAGAACCCGGAAAATATGAAGATTGATACTCCGGACTCGGTCATAACGCTGTACATCCAACATCCGGTTCTTCTTGAACCACCTCAAGATAAAAACATACCTCCACCAAAACCTATGTACCTTACCCCCAAAGAACAAGCAAAGATTCGTCGGCAGCGACGTATGGCAGATCTCAAGGAACAGCAGGCAAAAATCCGTCTTGGCCTGGAACCCGTCCCTGCCCCAAAAGTCAAGAAGTCTAACCTCATGCGCGTACTCGGTGAAGATGCGGTTAAGGACCCCACCGCTGTCGAGGCCAGGGTGAACCGTGAAATTGCTGAACGCGCACAGAAACATCAGGACGCCAATGAAGCTCGAAAGCTTACTAAAGAACAGCGACACGACAAGCTAGCATCCAAACAAGAACTAGACGTCGCTAAAGGCGTACGCGTTTCTGTTTATCGTATCGACAGTTTGGCAAACGGCCGTCACCGCTTCAAAATCAACAAGAACGCGGAACAGAACGCCCTCACTGGAATCTGCATTATGCACCCCAAGATCAATATTGTGATTGTGGAAGGGGGTGCCCACTCTATCAATGCCTACAAAAAGCTCATGTTAAACCGTATTGACTGGACCGAAAACTCTGGCATCAATTCCGTGAGAGAGGGTAACCGTGAAGCGCTCGTATCTTGGCTAGCCGCCGAAGACGAAAGGGGGGAACTCAAAGACTTGAGCCTAAATACCTGCACTTTAGTCTGGGAGGGGGAAGAAAAGAGCCGGGCATTTAGGAAATGGGTTGGTGCCAGGGTGTGTGAGACTGACGGAGCAGCAAAGGACCAGTTGGCAAGGGCAAAGATGGAGAATTTTTGGGCATTGGCGAAGAGCATCAAAGCTGCATCTATGTAGTCTTGGTTCTATTGAGAATTTGTTCTCTACCTACAATTTTACCTACTCACCAAGCCTTATCATCTTATTTAACTAGTAGGAATTAAAGTATATATAAGGAACCTGATCAGATTGCTATCAACACGCAAAGTAAAATTCCATCTCAGGTTTATGATCATGTCCCTAAAAAAATAGCAGCCTCACGCAGAAAGAAAAAAAAAAATAGGCCATCATGCTATAGTCATGGGCGCTAGCATGTAGAAATTAACCTTAACCGAAAGATATATATAGGACGAAAAGAAAATGATGAGATGTAATTGTACATTATTCAAAGCCAAGCGAAAATCAACAATGCTTGCTGCAATATATGTGGCTTCAATGCAACCCCCTGGAAACGCCACCAACGCCGCATATCTGGAGCTTGTGTGTTCAAAGACCTAAGAATAAGCTGGGCTCAGTGCTTAGAATATAGTAGCTGGGTATCAAGTCTTTTAGGGCGCATAATATCCGTAGGTAGGTATATACGGATCGAGAAAGTGTTCATCAAGATTGAATCCGTATGCGCCCATCATATCAGATATCAGCATGTTTGAGGGAGCAAAATTAGAGCCGCTATCAAGTCCATTGTCAATTATGGTATTGTTCAGTTTTCCATTCCCAGGAGATGTAGTTGCCGCGGATTTATTCCATGCTTTAAACCTTTCTAGCATTTTGCCGAGCCCTCTCGAGATGTGACGGGTGAGATGCTTCTCTCCTGCGCTAACGTGTGTAATCAAATCTATGATTCTCTCCACTAGATCTTGAACCTGGACGGCATCAACGTTTAAATATCCCGTGTTCCATATGACGGCGGCTTTAAGTAGAAATACGGCAGAGAATGTGATCATCGTATGGGTAAAGATAGGGACACCGACAACAGCATCGCGTAGATCAGCCTCTTCTAAAACAAGATTGAGAGTTGCCATCGCTGAGGCAATTGCAATATTGGCGGCTTCTTTTCGCTCTGGGCTGAACTGCATGTTAGGCGAAATGGCCCGAAGGGCAAGTGAGTTAAGTTGGAATCTTGCAAAGTGGGAATGTAAAATCACTCCCTTTGACGGATAGCTTCCAACATAAAGACTATCCTCTACATAATAAGGGAAAGAAAGTATTAGCTTAAGACTAGTCTAAATTTCGCATATGTATAATAAACAAAAAGACAAGAGTGACTCACGAGATCGAGGTTGCCACACGAGCCTCCATTGCTCAATAGCGGCGTTAAAAGAACGTAATTGACCGAAATCAGACTCAGTCAAAGGCTGCTCAGTATCTGATCCATAAATTCGATAAGCCTCCGTTAAAATAACGAATAAAGCTACCTGAGCGATAAGCCGCACATCACCTGGAACGGCGGAAGGGGATTGTAAAAAGGTTTCGTAGTTCTTAATAGCTGCATCCTCATGTATAGACGGAGGCCTTCCATATGCGATGCTGAAATGATGCTCACAAACATAGATTAGGTACCAAAGTTTTGCACGCTCATATTGATCCGTTTGGCCTCTTGTCATTTTCAAGAAGCTATGATGCAAATTTAACTCGGTTGCGATCCTTACTGCCTGCCCGGATAGCTTCCAGCTAAGATCGGGAAGCCAGAAAGCACCAATGCATCGTGCCCGAATGTCATCTACCGTATGATATCGGGACAAGGTTGCTGCATTGATTAAAGAAACGAACTCGTCGTAGCATTTATTGAGGGTCTCCGTCCGATTAGGAATATGAAGCGCAGACACGGTCAATATGGCGGCGGCTAAAAGGGATGACGATCTCCGAACGGAGAGTAAATCTGGATGGACTAGGATAATTCCACCCCAGAGAAGCTGATTTAGGGTACGACTGAAATAGGCAAATAGTTCCTCGGCCTCATGAAGCGGAATGCAGCCCCTCGAGATAAAGTCCTCCTCCATCAGTGTGGATTTAGGTTTTCCAAGTTGATTACTTCGCAGATTGCTAAGTTTCGTCACTTCATACAAAGTACCCATAGGGGCCGGTACAAGCTCTGGCTCTTCCGGCATTGGTTCTTGGGAGTTTTCTCGTGTCATATCCAATGCTTTGCTATCGTTAATATCGTTAACGCGAGCTTCACCGGGCAAGTGGGTGGGGGTTGAGGCGAAGTCAGAAGGACCCCCCAGTGTAGGAGTCAAGTCGAAAGCCGAGAGGCAAGGAAGCTTGTTTTCACGAAGAATATACGATACTGCTGCCTCGAGACGCTGCATCTTGTTAGACGCTCGAAATTTCCAACTAAATCAAGAAAAGAAGATGTTAGCAGTGATAGATCATCACACATCGATTGACCGTGTCCTAATGTACTTACTTGATATCATCGTCGACAAATTTCTGGGAAAAATCATTGGCTACACATTTGACGCCACTTTTGAGACATTTGGTGCAGCTCGTTTCGCCCGCCTTAATCTCACACTTGATCTTATGGCGCTTGCATTCCGCACCTAACAATGAAATCAGTAAAATGAACTACTGAAAGCATCAAGTAGCGCTAGCTTAGTATACTGACAAGCGCGAGCTTTCGATATCTTCGGTGCGACTAATGATGGAGTCGAATCACTCTCCCCATGCCCTCTTGGAGGGCTCTCCAGGCTAGCTACCTCATGGGACCGCTTCATCCCTGTCAGTTGAAGAGGAGTCGAGAACTCGGCGACACCAGAAACAGTGTCGCATAAAATCCATTAACAACACATAAAGATATGCTCAGTATAGCAGTGACTGTTCACTCTAGAGCTCGGAGTCTGACTCCTTGAGTAGAGAATTTCTTTCCTCTAGTCTACACCCGGAGAATAGAGCGAAGGCAAAATCGGACTTTGCTCCACCCCCACAGTTCGCGCAGCTTGCCCTGAGTTTTTCCGTGCCGGAGTCGTGTGTGGTAACAAATCGCAACGAGCAGTCCACTGCAACGACATTGCGGCGGCTTCGGGCCCCTTTACCGGCCCTGGGGTGCTCTTCCACAGCCCTACGGAAGGTCTGGAAAGGCCGTGTTTAAGGGCCGTCGTCTTCCACTCCCGATTGGGCGATGATCACGTGGTTTCGTGATCACTTCGCGTTGTCAGTGCTGTCTTCACAACCACTTTCAACAAACACGCTGAGAGCACCCTTGATCACATCGGTAATGAGAGAGAAACGGACAAGCGGGCCACTACTATGGAGGACGATGCCTGTGCAAATCCGCTCCTGCTAAAGTGGATCAAGGAGTGGTATGATGAGGCCGCGGGGCGCAATTCCAAAGGAGCCAGCGTGTATGTGACACCACTCGACAAGTTCGGTTGAAAAAAAGAATCCCCATGATGTTGATCCGGCCGCAGGTACAAAAAGGCTTATAACTCCATGAAGGCGTGTCCCTTAGAGTTTAGCCATCCTTCAGAGGCACAGCAGCTCAATGGGCTCGGACCGAAGCTCTGCGATCGCTTAGCTGGGAAGCTGAAGGAGTACTGTGAAGAGAATGGTCTTCCTATGCCTGAAGCTCCAGAGAAGAGTAAGTTACCAGGAGTCCGATATCATAACCTCTAATAGTAACGAATTTGGAACGTTAGTCAAGAAAAGGCCGTCTACGAACGAGACACAATCAGCAGAGGTAGAGCCAGCAAAGCGCACCAGGAAGACGAAGCCATATGTCCCAACATTGCGTTCGGGGCCATATGCGATTATTTTAGGACTTGCAACTTTGGATGAGAACGACTCCATTGGCTTGAATAAAGATAGGCTCATAGACATCGCGCAACCATACGCAGACGCTTCCTTTACTGCGCCTTCTGACCCAAACAAGTATCATACGGCATGGAACTCGATGAAAACTCTTGTTCAAAAAGGCCTCGTGTACGAGCAAGGCAGGCCATTAAAAAGATATCTTTTGACAGACGAAGGATGGGAGATTGCAAAACGGATACAGAAGACAGTCCAGGATAATTCACAGATACCCCCGATTCGAGGTGCAATGGTGAGTGTTTACTCCTTATCTTTTTTATGTACAAGCAGCTAACTGATTCAGGATAATTTTGTGACTTTGGAAAGTGCACAGTCGGCATCAGATAATTCTAATGCACCTCAATCTAACGAGCAGCCAACATTAGGCGTGGAAGACCAAGCTCTCTTAGAAGATGAACCTACTCTCCTACCAGAACAAGCTACATTGCCGAGATCAATCAACGATTCATCTTTTATACTCCCACAAAATAGCTTCACTATTGAGCTTGTCCTTGATACTCGAGAGATTCGTTCAAGGCAAGATCGAGAGTATATATCTAACGAGCTTATAAAACAAGGAGTTATTCCGATTCTCCGTTCGCTGGAGATTGGGGACATACAGTGGGTTGCCAAATGCAAGGATCCAAACTTTCTTGCCCAACGTGGCGAGCAAGGAGACGAGGTAATCTTGGACTGGATCGTCGAAAGAAAGCGCCTTGATGATCTTCTCAGCAGTATCAATGATGGTCGCTTTCGTGAGCAGAAGTTTCGCCTTCGCCGCTTAGGAATAAAGAATGTGATATATCTAATCGAAACCATATCTTTGCAAGATACAACCAGTGCCAATGCGATGCGCAATCTTTCAGCTATCACGTCTGCTATCGCATCGACGCAGGTCGTCAACGGCTACTTCGTTAAGCAAACAGCCAGTCTGGATCATTCGATTCGATATCTCGCCAGGATGACTGCTACGCTTCGCAATATGTACCTAAGCTCCGATCCCACCATGCCGGCCAAACTGATATCAGTCACTCCAACTTCATCCATTGAGTCATTGAATACCTACCTGCCATACCTGGAGCAGCTCCGCGCCCAGGAACTGAACAAAATCAAGTCCTCCTCCACACCTAGCGGCTTAGAAACAACGTACACAATTTCTTATGCCACCTTCTCTGCACTATCCTCTAAATCAGACATGCTAACACTGCGCGATATTTTTCTGAAAATGCTCATGTGCACTCGTGGAGTGACAGGAGATAAGGCTTTGGAGATCCAACGGCGATGGGCTACGCCTCGAGAATTCATCAGAGCATACGAGAAAGCCGGCCCTAGAGGGCCAGATGGCAATCCGTCTCCAGCCCAGAACGATCTAGTCGCTTCTGAGCTGGGAGGCCTAGTTGGGCGGAAAAAAATTGGTAAAACACTGAGTAAAAAAATCGCAGACGTCTGGGCAGTCTAGCACAGTTTGTTCTGACCTCAGGGTTTAGTCCCAACCCTACAATGAACAATTTGCGACGGCTACATTTTTGGTATCAGGGTGGTTTTCGGCGTTGGGAGGTACTTCGTATACCCATTTTGTTTATTGGTGCATCTACGCAAATGGATTTATATCGAAATACGATTGTCGAGTGGTGTGGAGTCTATACAATATCTTCACCGACAATAGCAATGGGGCATAGAAGGCGGCATCACAGTTATACATGCTAGGGGTCATAATTCATAACTCATATAAACAACTCGTACTGTCCTTATCGACAATCTAAACATTAGCAATAACTTCAACGTCCAAACAGCCTCCTAATAGCAGTCATGAAATCCACCCGCAATGCTAGACTACTACAAACGACAGATACGCTACTTAACGCCATGGCAAGTGCAGCCCAAACGGGATCAAGTCTCCAGTGTTTATTAACGATAGTTCCATCATCAGAAATCTTGCGTCCAATAACGATTGGGTAGAAAACACCGGCAGCAACCGGAATAAGGGAAATGTTGTATATTGCGGCCCAGAGGAAGTTCCACCTAACACGATTAAAGACACGACGGCTTAGTTTGCACAAGTCAAGTATCGTTTTCAAATCAGAATTCAATAGGATGAACCCGGCTGTATTAACGGCAACATCGGATCCAGATGCCATTGCGATGCTAACGTCGGCGGCAGCAAGGGCAGGGGAATCGTTGGTACCGTCGCCAACAAAGGCGACGATTTTTCTGTTTCTTTTATTGTTTGAGGAAAGAGAGCTTTGTGCGTTAGCATCGAGCTCAATGTTCTGGACCTTCTTGATATATTCGGCCTTTTCTGAAGGGAGAACGCCAGCCATGACATTTGATCTAGGAATTCCAAGAACGGAGGCAACAGCATGAGCTGTTACTGAATTATCTCCAGTGCACATATGGACTTCAATGTGTCTAGCTTGAAGCTGGGAGACCACATGTGCAGCCTCGCGTCTTAGAGGGTCCGAAGTCGCAAATACGATCGCTGGAACGAACTTGCTTGCATCATTTGATTTTCGGATTGAAAGGATTGCAGATGACTTCCCAGCAGAATGGTACCGAGCCAATATATTGGGCAAGAAAAATAGATCCGAGTCTTCGCTTCCTATAAGCTCAACTAGACGCTGATTGCCGATCATTGCTTCGTACTCTATGCCGTCCTTGTTGTCGTTAGAATACACAACGAAAGTCCCTTTCATTCCATGGCCCGGGATTTCATCAATCGAGATCTGCTTAACCTCAATAGCTATTTTATCGGCGCAAAATTCGACTATTGCCCTGGCGATTGGATGAGTACTGTTCTCTTCCAAGGCTTTCCCTAACGCCCAGGCAATCTCCCTTTTGCGCTCGTCATTGACCAGTACTTCGTGGTCGGAAACTCTGAGCGTACCACCTTCGGTGAGAGTGCCTGTTTTATCGAAAACAATAGCATCTAGTCTGCTAGCTTCTTGGAATGCCTCTCCACCTCCTCTTACAAGAATTCCCCTCTTCGCGGCAAGCCCGCCGCCTACAAACAGAGCGGTGGGAGCAGCCAGTGCAAGTCCACAGGGACAAGCCACAACGAAGACAGCGATGGCGAATTGTAAGCTCCAGAAAGGCCAGCCGCCCTGCTTTGAGTCAAGGTATTCAGGGGGTAGGACACCTGACTGCCCCAGGCTCAACCAAGTAGCGAATGTCAAAATTGCAATCAATGTGATCATCGGAACAAAATATCCGGTTATGGCGTCGGCAACTCGTTCAACCGGTGCTCTTTTCGCCTGGCCCTCTCGGACGACAGCGACTATCTGGTCAAGCATAGAAGTGCTTCCCAGATCAGTGAGCCGAACAGACACAGGTCGTCCCACGTTGACTGAGCCAGAGAAGACCTTGTCATCTTTAGATTTTGCGACGGGCATAGATTCTCCGGTGAGTGAACTTTCGTCGAATTTATAGGAGTCGGTTCCGGTGACAATGCCATCGGCCGGGGGTGACCCTCCATGAGGAACGATCACAACGTCCCCGATATCCAAAAGGTCAACGTCCACACGCTGAATAGCACTTGTAGTCGTATCCACCTCGCCGGTGGGACTGTGGTTTAAGACGAGCGTTGCTTCGTTCGGACGAAGCTTACCCAACATAGCAACCGCGTCACCTGTTTTCGCTTTACTATAAGCCTCAAGAGAACGGCCAATTAGGATGAAAAGCGTCAGGAAAACCACGGTATCAAAGTAGGTCGCTATGTCCCCTAAGTTGCGTCCTTCGGGGCTGATTTGGGCCTTTAGAATCAACACAGCTAAGGAAGCGAAGTATGCAACCATTGTTCCGGCAGAAATAAGCATGTTCATACTTCCAAACCGGTAGAATCGTCGTAAAATAGGCACCCGACTCTCTGGTCTCCATAGGGCACGTATCTCCTTAAATGCACGGCTATGAAATACATCCGTACCAAAGAACATCACAGGGGTAGTCAATATGAGCAGTGCCCATTCCGTGCGGGACACGGATCCTAGCCATATCGGTTGCTCAAAATATTTTCGGATACTATTTGACCTTGGAACTACCGACATCCAGACGATTCCAATGAAAAACTCGGGTATAGCCACAATAAATGTGAATAGGAGTCGAATAAGGAGTCGTTTTTGTTCGTGCATCTGCATAGCTCGAGAACGGTCCTCGATGGTAGGTGGGTGATACACGCTGGCCCGGAAAACATCATTTGTAGCATCAATGGTAGCGATGATATTTCGTATTGTCATCACAGGAGAGTTCGGCGTGTATGAAACAGTAAAGACTGGGCTCTCCAGCGTACCTTGGTTGTCAATGGTCACCTCTCCATCTGGGAACTTCTCAAGAGCTTCCGTTATCTTGGGCCCACAATGCGGACAGAACATTCCATCAACCTGGATCTGAACCGTCCTTCTTTCAATAGCTCCGTTGTCTGCCCTTTCTGTGGCGGGGTCTTTAGTAATAGGTTTGCAATCAACAATCGTAGCTTCAAAGCCTGTGTCCTCGATTCGTGAAATGATATCGTGAATACTCTCTTTTCCCTGAAACTCGATTCTCCCAGAATTCCCTAGCAGGTGTATGGTGGTACTGGTCACCTCGGCGCAAGCGTCGAGAGCCCTGGTAATGGCCCCGACACACGAGCTGCAAGTCATACCTTTGATGCTGATGTTTGCAACGAATTTATCCTGGTGATCTTTCCGCCTGGGTTCTACCTTTTCTGCAGAGGCTTTGAACCCGATATCGTTCACTTGAGAGACAATCTTGTTGATGTTGTCCCTCGGACCTCTATAAGAAACCTCTGCGCTGTTCGTGAGCAGGTTTACCGTAGCTGAAATAACATAGCTCAACGACTTCATTTCAGTTGTCACAGCGTTGGCACAGGAAGCACAGGTCATTCCACCAATAGTAATCTGGGCATCATGAACTTCTTCGCCTGTACTAGAGGCTGGTACTCCAGCGGAGTTAGGTAAAGGGGATATTGCCGGGTTGATGGCTGGCTGAGAGCCACCAACAGATAGTAAGGATAGCTGGGAATTTCTAGGCACTGCTTTCTGCGGCTCAGAGGTGGGTAGAGCACGATACTTCTGAATGGCTGCAGGTTCGGCTCCTTTCTGATCTAGATTTGACCTTGCTTCGAGCTCCTGTCTGCAGACCAAGCAATTCGCAATGTGTAGTGATTTTCGTTCATTGTTAGGCGAGCACGAGAGCAATTTCCCTACGATCCTCCGCGATCTAGGGGAATTGAGGAGTCCTGAGTCCAGCCACTGGCTTCCCGGGGAGGAAGAGTCCAGATTGCCGATCTTTGTTCCGGAATCATTGTATGTATCGGCATGGAAGACCTCGAATGCAGCATCGGTAAGGGCCTTGACGAGGTCCGAGGTGGTCGTATCCGAGCGATGGTGAACCGTCACTTCGTGCGCAAGGATCGAGATGTCGACGCTTCTGATATGTGGGAGAACATGCAACACTTCCTTTGCGTAGGCTACGCAAGAGGCACAGTGTATGTTATTGACGAGCAACACGGTCTTCAGGTCCTCTGCGACGATCTTAATCTGAGGAATCGGCATGCTGGGGGAGCAGGCGATGCCTGAAGAAGCTTTTTTGTTGGCGTCCATGGGCGGCAACATACAAACGAGCGGCCGGTCTAACAAGATGGAAAAAGCCGCCAAATCCTTTGAAAGAATAGCCCTAGGCAAGGATTTGCGCAAGGTTTAGGAGATTATCTCTGTTTGACTTGGTGTGTGAAACTAATTTGACTACCCAGTGGAGAGAGACGAAAGATGGTCGGCAGATAACTCTTCAACAACGGATCAACGTGGGAAAAACAGCGAGAAACGAAGAGAGCGAGGAAGAGCGGAAAGATCTGGCAAACTCATCCGTATTTAAGCCCATCCTGAGGACATGTTGAAGTTCTCCTACTACAACTACGAACGCCCCGGCGGCGGCGAAGTGACCTGAATACGCGATACTTTTGCCGGATGCACAAATCGCGCGGCTTCGAATGGACCGTGAGGACAGCCAGGGTCGGTGCGAGTGCCGCCATCGTGGATCCAATGGAGCCCTAGAAGCATCATGAGTGTCTCGTCCGGACTGCAAAAGAGGCGCGTGGAGAAGTAGGAGGATAATGAGAGCAGCAGCCAGGATGTTCCATTGTCTACAATGCCGAAAGCCTGACTAGGTGTCTACGAGGTACCATCCCGCGGTCTCAGCCGGCGCGAAGAGACTTCTGAGGGACTGGAGGCTCGGCAGGCTGCTCGGCCGTTTGTTGATTGAATCTTCACAAACCTCGAAGCAGCATAATTATCCTGGATACGAGCACCCCGACCACACATTTCACACTTTGCTGCAGAGCACGGCCCAGGAGCTGCACGCTCGCCTCATCTTCACAGAGACGCCGAAGGCCTAAACTGCGAGTCGGTGGGCCAGCGCGAGTTCTCGTCTTGCCGTTGATCGTTTAAATACTGGACTAACTCCAGGCCGGCCCCGTGCCGTCGTGGTGGACAGCTCGCAAGTGAGCCTTAGTATCATGGGCAATAGGCGGCCATGCCCTCCCCACGATACCACCCAGCCCGTGGATCCCATTGAGTTTTTCCGCATGGAGCGCGCCGACTATCACTTCGTCCTCCTTCGTTTTTCCTTTCCCCTTTCCTTCGTTTAGTACTCCGTGCACAGCCAGAATCGTGATACTTCCGGGGAATCGGGAAAGATGGCCACCTGCACCGTCATCAATACGTAGAGACGGGTTGACAGCCTACTTGGACACATCATGCATGAAAACATCCTCGATCCCAGCCGGCCCTCCTCCTCATCGTCTTCCCAATCCCGTTATCGCGGCACCCAGGCCGTTCGGCGTTTGCGCTCGCTCTCGGGATTTGGAGGGAGTAAGAAGTGAAGCTTTTGATACCCCCTTTCCGCCAATATCGGTCAGGCTACTCGAGATGTCCGAGGAAGTAAAATCCTGTTTTGACTCCTGTCAAAGATTCAACCTTACTTGTGTGTCTAGCGGGTTTACGCCTCTAGCGCCTCAGTAATTGCAGTCTTTGCAACTAGAAGAGCATGGAGAGCCATCACCAGGAGAGATGAGCTCGTCTTTGCTCTCTTTATGCAATGACACCATCCGTCTATCTCTTTCTCCAATCCCAGTTTTGGTGTGTCGTCATCGTACGCAAGCGCATCACGCATGTACTACTCTATCCAGCTCGACGTACATACACACTCGCTCGGTCCTCTTCAACGCACTCGCCTTATTCGACATCCCTGCGGAAATCGGAAACTAACCTCATATCCATATCCATCACAGCCAATCCCTAACCCGGGCTCTCTCTAACACCCAATTTCATTAATATGGCAGACACTAAACTCGAGGCCTTGAGGCAGCGAACAATACTATCAAGATCTAGGAACTACCTGGGTAGTAGGGTCCTGGGATATTACCAAGCATAGGGATCCCATTGAACTGTCATATTGGACAAGGCCAGCTTGAACTATAACCTCCTGGTCCAATTACTTACCCAGAGAGCAAAATTCTAAATTACCGCTGACTTCCATGGGGTATTACGGAGTATACTATGGTAGTAATCGATGCTGTAGATATCTAGCTGGGCTCAACATAGTTAGTCTTCATAAATGGCCACATCGCACTTCAGAGTCAACATCGACTTCCTCTCCCCCCCTTCCTATCCGCAGGAACCCGAAACATCACCTACGGATGGCTGTCCCCGCCACCAGACGGCCGCAGACCAGCCCGGCCTTCGCTCTATCTGTAACGGCCGCTGGTCAATGGACCTTTCTGCCCTCCGTCTTCTGTCCTCCCAAAAGAAACAAAATAAAAGACAAGGTGCGCTGCGGGCGGATCGAACCCCAGAGCAGCCCACGTCCCCATCGGGCCTAGCGCCGCCCGCCTCCGCCGCCAAAAGGAGGAAAAAGGCCCCCACGTGACCACGCCTCTTGCGCCGCTGCGCCAGCGAGAAAGTTTTGCGGGCGGCGGCGGCGGGCGAGAGGAATTCCGCTGGCCTCGCGCATTCCACCCGCCGCCCTTCTCCTCGACAGCCACCTTGATAGCGACCCTGACAGCTTATAGCGATACGGATATCACCCGACTGCAGCTCCAGTCACTGCTACATCGATACAAGCGACGGCTTACGGCTTATTCCACGCGGCTGGGAGGCTGCTCTTGCTCTGAGGCGGGGTGTCCTTCCGTATACTTAGGTGAGTCAACGAGAAGATACCTCCCCTTCCTCCTCTCAGCTTCAAGATATCTGGATCTAGAGGTGGTTAGGATGTCTACTTTGCTGTCTGCTTCGATAAATCAGAGAAAGAAATTGACTGACTCGGCGTCTGAAACCAGCTAGGCAGCATTACCGGATATTTTACGACCCATTATATATTCTTCTAAGTTGGCCATATGGTTGGTGTCAAGCCAGCTCCCCGTCTCCCTCCGCCGGGTAAGGCAGGGATTCGACGGCCGCCGGTTGAGCGTCTTGCAAGCATCAAGCGACCAAATCCTACTCCGATTCGGCGTCCACAATCGATACACGTTCCGCAGCAGCAGCAGAAGTCCGCTGCTGTCGTTCCTCCCAGAACCTCGAAATGTCCGAACCCGGGCTGTCCGGACCCAAACATCGTCGAGGATGATGGACAGAGGGTCTGTGCAGGGTGTGGTACCGTCATCAGCGAATCCAACATAGTTTCTGAAGTGACCTTTGGGGAAGCTTCCTCCGGTGCTGCTGTCGTTCAGGGTACCTTTGTCGGTGCGGATCAGAGTCATGGACGTACTTTTGGACCCGGCTTCCAGCATGGTGGTGGTATAGAAAGCCGAGAGATTACTGAACAGAATGGTGAGATACTTTCATACTCGAACTAGGCTATATAGCTTTCACTCACATGCTCAATACAGGAAATCGGTATATTGCACAACTTTCCCGGGCTTTAAACATCCCGGAGAGTGCCTCGAAAGCAGGAGGTCAGGTTTTCAAGCTTGCTGTCGGACTGAACTTCATTCAGGGCAGGCGAACAAAGACCGTGGCCGCCGTGGCTCTGTACATCGCTTGTCGAAGGCAGGATGGAAACACCGTCATGCTGATCGATTTTGCAGACGTCCTTATGGTAAGTGCTGGACTTAGGAGACAAAGGCCCTTGATGAGAGCTGACTGTTGTTCTAGATCAACGTCTTCAAGCTTGGTAGGGCGTACAAGGCCCTCCTCGATGAGTTGCGATTGGGTGGGAACCACTTCATCATGAACCCTATCGACCCGGAGAGCTTGATCTACCGTTTCTCGAAACAATTAGAATTTGGTCCTGCCATGATGCAGGTTGCCAGTGAAGCCGTGCGTATCGTTCAGCGAATGAATCGCGACTGGATGATCACCGGAAGACGGCCTGCAGGTATCTGCGGCGCTGCCTTGATCTTGGCGGCGCGAATGAATAATTTCCGCCGTACAGTACGTGAGGTGGTTTATGTCGTTAAGGTGACAGAGCTAACCATCCACCAACGCTTGAACGAATTCAAGGCGACCGAGAGTGGCGGATTGACGGTCGACGAGTTTCGCTCTGTTCAGCTGGAAGCATGTCACGACCCACCCTCGTTCTCTCATTCGAAGGACAAGAAGGCACTGGCCAAAAAGCGCAAGTCTACCAATATGGAGGGTACTGCCGATGACGTTGAAGATGATACAGCATCCATCCAAACAGAAACGTCCACGACTCATAGGAAGAATCCTCCTCGGCTTGATGCAGACGGTTTCGCTATCCCTGAAGTTCCAATCGACCCTGCATTACTAGCTTCTGATAGGACGGAAGACCCTACCGACAACTCAAACTCAGACAACAGAATCAGCGCCGAATTGACAGAGGCCGAGCTTGCGTCCGAGTCAGCTCTAGAGGATGAAATGACTGCTCTTCTCTCCTCGACTTCTGAACTTGTCACTAGCACTACCAAGCCCGTAGAGACGTTACCTACACCCGAGTCATCAAATAAATCAACAGACGCAGCTTCGTCTGATAAAGACAATGCCAAGTCTGAGGTCAATGGCGATGGCGAGACTAATCCAAACGTCACCGTAACGATATCCTCGGATACTGAAATTAATCCCTTGGAGTTTGATGACGACCCCGAAGTCCAATACTGCTTGCTATCGCCTGCCGAGGTGGAAATCAAAGAGCGCATTTGGGTGCACGAAAACAAAGACTATCTTCGCACCCAGCAAGCAAAGGCACTCCGAAAGGCTCTCGCTGAAGCCGGGGCAGACTCCTCTAGATCAGGAGGTCAACGACCTCGAAAGCGTCGCAAAGGGCGTATGGGAGACGTCACCTACCTATCGGGGGATGGCGCGAAAGGCGCAGATGGCGAATCAGCACCTGTATCACGGGCTTCAACACCAGCAGAAGCAACGAGACTAATGCTCGAGAGACGAGGGTTCAGTAAGAAGATCAACTATCAGCTCTTCGAGCAAATGTACGGGGACGGTGATAAGGAGCAGGACGATGACGGCGGGAATATCATCACCGTCAAAAGGAAAGATAGCGAAAGTGACATCAGCCGCAGAAGTAGGAGCCGCAGCGTGAGCGTCAGTCGGAGCATTCGTGGCCAGAGCGTCACTTCTGAAAGGGGTGTCTTTGGTGGGCTGGCCCCTGGGAAAAGATCCAAGTTACTGAAGCCCATTCGAACCCCTGCCAGATCAACGATGAAGAAAAGTGTTGCTCCTATAGTACCTGCTCCTAAGGCAGCTTCTGCTATAGATTCTACGAACGCGTTCGCGGCCGAGGTTGATGCGGCTGTGGCGAGAGATGAGGCGGCTATCCCGGTGATATCGAAACCAGAGAATGTAACGAAGCCTGTCCGATCAATACCTGGGCCTGAGAAGCCAACGAATCCCAACGAGGAGATCTTGGGCTATCTCCCCGATGCAGAAGAGGACGAAATACCCACCGCGCCTGCTGGAGCGGACGTCGACGGGGATGACGAGGAGGAGGAGGAAGAAGATGATGAGGATGATGGTGTTGAAGCTGCCTTTGCCGGGAATTATTACGACGAAGGCAGTGATGGTGGTTATGATGACGATTATTATTAGCTCCGACAATATTGATGGATATATACGGTTTGATACTATGAAGGTATATATTTGCTGTAAGATAGCCACCGGTCGACGAGTCGCATCAGCAACGCTGTCGTGAATAATTGAAACCTAGATATATATCTCTACATAGAAAGCTAACGAAACTGCTTCGCTGGCTTGCGAGAAAAATACGGGTCTCCTTCAATTGATTTTCAATTTTTTTTTTTTAGTTTTAGATTTGATACTTATTTCGTCTTTCTTTGGGTCATAGCAGAGATCGGTAAAGGTAGATGAGTAGAAAATGGGGATGGATGATGACTGAACCGATCAATAAATGAATAGGCAAAATGGGTGAAAGAGTAGTGATAAAGGATACAGCAACCGATTGAAGAGAAAAAGATTGAGATAGGAAATACCGAAAGTGATGAAGAGAAAAGTAAACAATGAGTAAGGAAACCAGCTTTATCACCTTGAATCCGGGTCATTGAAAATGTTAGTTAGTCGTCTCGTCGTCTTTCACGGTCAGGTGCAACGTTCGATGATGGTGTTCGTCGCTAGTCGATATCCATTTGCATCCTGGATTCAGCTGAGGCTCCCACGACCCCCATCGAGCTTTGGTTCATGCCAACGGCAGCAGATGGGATACCCTTGTCGTCTACTTGGCGGTCTGGTGTCTTCTCTTCAGCCTTGAGTATTTCCGCGCCGGTGTAGAATGAAACTGGGGAAGTCAAAAGGTTCTTCTGAGATGTCGGCCAATCCTTGCCGATGAGTTGACCCCTCGCAAGACTTTCTTCGAACAGGTAGAACCATCGCTGCGGGCCTCTCGTGGGAGCACGATGGTCGTTGGGATCGGCTTCAGCACAGGCAGAAGGTGATGGATCGGCGGAGACCAAGAAAACGTTCAGGCCACGATGCTTGAGTATGATGCGGGAATTGTTGAGGTGTCTGGAGAAGTGATTATTGAGGTACTTTTCCCATCCACGAACGGCAGCGGCCATATCCTTGTCTTGATGCACCGCACGTTGCCAGCTGATTCCCAACATGCGAGTCGAATCGTCGACATGAGGCATTTGGGGACCCTTCGTGGAAGAAGCGGGGCCAGAAACGTCGTCAGAAGTGGCCTGAAGCTTGCGAGAGTTGGACAAGGCAGTTATGTCGTCGTATGCCGAAGCATTTGCTTCGACTCGTTGGGTCTTTCTGCTTGGTAGGGGTTGCGAGGCGCCCGATACATCCATAGGAACCGAAACGGGGTTGGATGCAGCTTCCTCTTCGAGTTTTTCTTCGTGCCAGGTGCCGGTTTGGCTTGATGCGGAGGCGGCCATGCCTGTCTTGGGGTCTATAATGGTCATGCCTTCACCGTAGATGGGCTGTTGCGTTGGAGGCAGGGTAGGTAATGAAACTGCCTGTTGCGAGACAAGAGCAGTATCGAAGGGAGTATCTTGGATGAACTCGTCCCGGGACCTTTTACGAGAAGGGATGCTTGTAGGAACGTTGAAAGTGAAAGCGGACGCGTGAGGGCCTGTAGAAGACTTGGGCACTCCAAATTGCACGCAGTCTGGCCGAGCAGAGCTAGACTGGGGAAAGTGGGAGCCGTCAGAAGAGATGAATGGATGGTTTGTCGAGTCGGATGCGGCAAGCTGGCTGGGTTGGTGGCGGTTGAGCTGAGATGGAGGAGGTAAGGCGACGGTTGGACCGTTGAAGTAGTTGTTGTAGAGAGAGGGACCCATGTTGAGATCTAGATAAGTGAGAAAAAGAGGAAGGTTAAGTAAGAGGCGCGTGACTGCTTGTCAACAATGTTATAGAAGTGAGACTAAGGGGCTGATATATGGTGCTGTGTTGTTTGCTCCAATATCACCTCTAGTGACTAGACCTAGGAAACGCCGGAGTGATGCCGTGAAGAGGACAATGGAGATTGCGAGACAATGGCAGATGCACCACAGAGAGGGTGAGCGTGGTACTATTGATAGGTGAATAGCTGTGTGGTGGCGGTGGCGGTTGGGCGCAGAAAGTGAGGTCAAAGTGAAGTTGGACTTAGAGTGACAAAAGTGAGAATTGAAGTGAAGATCAAAAGCGGAGGAAGGAAGAAGAAGGAAGTCCGGGGGAAAGAGCGAAGGACGGTCGTTGCTGAGTCAGCACCAGCCTCGCCAAGCTCCAGCAAAGGGAAGGAGGAGAGTAACCTCGGGGGTACTTTCCATGCGCGGCATGCGACCCGCAGGAGGCAGGTACCGGCGCGGGTATTTTAGCCAGCCAATCGCGTGGCGCGCCCGTGAGCTTAATCCGAGCCAAGCCTGCGTCTGTGGCCAATCAAAACTGTGTAAGGGAGCCCGCCAAGCGGCAGCCGATCCTTGCTTGCATAAGCGCGGCATCTCAGGTCACGGGATCAATAACGCTTAGTCATCGTGACTGAGTCACGTGAAGAAAGCGCGGCTGAAGGGGAGAAGGTTTGAGCAAGTGAGTCCGTCCCTTTCAGCCTGCATGAAGGGGAGTGGCATTATTAAAAGGCGTTGTTGGGAGACAGAAGAGAAGTCAAAGACGAAGGAGAAAGCATAGAAGCGGAAGAAAGGTGGATGAAAGGAGGGAGAAGAAAGCATGCAAGGAAAGACTCAACACATAAATACAGACTTTATTCCCCCTCGGCGTCTAAGATAACCTCGATTTCCCCTATTGCGCATGTCATACCGTAATTAAAACAGTAAAAGAAAAAAGGGAAAAGAAAGGCAGATTGTGAGTGGGAGTGCAATCGTTCGTAAGGTGGACCTCTGAGAAAATGGGAAAGCGGCGTAGCTGGGTCCGCCATCGTAAAGGATGGCGTTTATTGGGCCACTGGTCCCTGTGCCTTGCCTGGCAACATGCCCTTGACCACGTTTGGATCAACGCTGCCTCCGAACTGGAACATGAGGAAAACGACCATGATAATGCCGCTTCCGATAAGGACAAGGCGGCTCCTGGCAGGGTGGGCTGAGGAATATTCGGCCCAGAGGCGGAGGCCCTGGTTGGTGTAATCCTTCATCTTCTCAACACCGAGCTTGTAGTAGATAAGGCCGCCAAGGGCAATGGCATAGCCAAAAAGCTGGAGAGGGGTGACCGGAGTCTGCCACCAGAAGGCAGAAATGGTGACGAGGAGAATATCCTTGAGGACACCGCAGAGGGTCAAGACGAGAGAAGATGTCTTGCCGATCTAGACACAGAGAAAGTAGGCCCTAGGTTAGCACCGAACTCATCGGCTAGGGATTTTATGATACTCACGAGGAAAACGACGGAGACATTGAGCAGGAAGGCGACCATAGCGTTGATCAAGAGGGTGATGACGCCGGCCTTATGGATGTGTTCCATGGTCAGATCCGGCAGCTCCATGAAGATGGCGACAACGCCGTTCATGACAGCGCAGACAGGCGCAAAGTAGTAGAGCGAGACAAGGGGATCCATCTTGTACTCAGCAGCACTGAGGAGTTGCTGCACCATGACGAGACGAGTGGCCTCGAACACGATACCAGCGATCTGGAAGATAAAGCCGACCATAACGAAGTGGATTTCACCGAAGGAGGCAATCACGACACCAATGACGATGAAGGAGACGTTCATGAGAACCTTCATGTTTGGAGGGGAGATGCTGAGCGCCCAAGTAACGAGAAGCACAGCAACTGGGGTGGTAGCCTGTACTCAGGTGTCAGTGATGCTCGCGACGCAGGAGCTGGGGCTTTGTGGATATAAAGCTACCTTGAGCATCTGAATGAAGGCAACGCTAAGGTAGAGGTATGTCTTGTTCCCGCAGATCAAGCTGAGACTGAAAAAGAAGCCAATTGGGACGATGGCACGGAGGTAGACTCGGCCAGTCATCTTGACCTTCTTGCGGCCATCGAGGAGGGTCGTGGTGCGTGCGAGAACCTGGGTCATGAAGGCCGCAAACGCCAGATGCCATGTTGTCAGGATAACAGCTGCAGCGGGTTAGGTTCGGTTTCTTTTCTTCCACCGGATATCAGCAGGGAGGAAGAGGAACGTACGGAATGCTATAGAGTAGTTTTATTAGCTGATGCTCATAGAGACGAGAGCGCTCGAGTGGCACTTACGAAATTTGTTCTGCTTCTTGTCGAGCAGGTCCTTGTTGAAGAGAATAACACTGGAGCTGAGTGTGATCCAAGCACTTCACAATCGAATCAGCATACCGAGTTCCAATGCCATTTCAGGTCCCGGGACCGGTAGAAGCGAGCAGACTCACATTACGTAGAAAGCTGGGTGAAGCGACGACTTCGGTGGCTCGCTCTTCGGTGCCGCCGGATTGACGGTAGGCAGCGTCATGTTGTCATCCTTTCTCTCGTCGACTCCCATCGATCCCATAGCTATCGAGGGACCGGAGCTCGACTGTATCTCGCCAGAGGTTCTGCTCTTCTCATGCTCGCCCATCTTCTGCACGGCGTTGCTCAACGAATGGGCCTGTAACGCGACGAAACGGTGGAAGTCGAACGGTCGCGACCGTAAAAGGTTGCTCGAGCCAAACGTGTTGGACGCCAGGGCAATGCAATTATCGCACTTCTCCGTGTGCTAGCCTTTTTTTTTTTTTTTCTCTTCTGTCCGTCTGCTTGTCGACAACGCGGGCGGGAAGCGTTACCGGTTTTTCGCGCCAGACAAGGCCCGGGGGGAGGAAAATACGACGCAGGTTTCACCGAAGATCGAGGCTAGGGCGTGCGTGCTCGCCGGAAGCTAGGGTTGCTATTTTTACGTGAAAAAAAAGGGGCTTTGCGAGGACAGGGAAAAGACCAGCAAGCCAGCAGAAAGGTCGGACTCGTGTAGAGGACGAACAAGGGCGGAAGGGTTGGCCCGCGAGTCCAGGGGAACCACGGACAGCAGAAAAGCTCCAACAACGTCGTCTCGTTGAGCAGCCTATGGAGTCCAAATCTCTTTCAGCCTTTCAGCCTTTCTGTTCGGCCCCAGTGAGGGTACGCAAGACGCTTATTAAGGTGGGAACCGCGACATCCACTTGGCCCAGGAACCTGTCAACATGCTGACTCTCAATCCTGACACGGTGCACAATTCTCTCAAGCTGAGAGGCTGAGGGTCAAGCTCGAGCTGGCATCTAAAGTCCTCATACTACTGAACGTCTGTTACTCTAACAATGTATGAATGTATCTATGTGTGTAAATCCTCCATAGCGTTTTTGAACATACATAACGATGTTTCTTACAAATGACCGACCTCTCGACATCCTTGGGTTAATATACGACTATTGGATAACTTCATATTGCTGCTGTTGAAAGCGTTTGTGAATGGAGGGCTTCGGACTGTTTTCCTCAGGTCATTTGGCGTGACCAAATTTTCCGTCTAGCCGCTCTAGTTATAGTTACCGTAGTCATCCTCGTAGGAATTATCGTCGTAGCAATTATCGTCGTAGGAATTATTGTCGTTGTAGCAGTCATACTGGTCGTGGCAGTCCGTATAATCCGTATACTGCTGGTGGTGGTGGTAACTTGAGGAGGCCGCATCGTCACCAGCTTCCGCTCTTGGGTATTCTGGTGCATAATAACGCTCCTCTCGCTCGCCGTGGTAAGATGGTCGAGAGTAAGAGTCAGAGAAGGCCCGATTTGCCAATCTGTCTGCATCTTGGTTTTGCTCGCGGGGAACATGCTGAAAGTCAACCCTCACACCTGATTCTCTGAGGTCGCGTAAGTCATTATTCAGCTCCTGGAAAAGGTCTCTGTTAGCAACCGGCTGACCAGCTGCGTTTTTGTAGCCATTCGACTCCCACGTCTTGCTCCACTCATTGACGCCTTTCACCACGTATTGAGAGTCGGAGTTGATAATGGCATGGCGAGAAGGGCCGCCATCCATCTCGCGTGCTGTGCGAAGACCATACCTGGCCGCAACCAACTCTGCCTTTTGGTTTGTTGGATTCTCCATCCGGTCGAGAGGGATAGTTTTGCTGAATCGAGGGTCAGAGTCAACATAAACACCAGCGGCGGCTTTTCCTTGTCCAGTCCCGTTTCCCCTGCATGCCCCGTCGAAAGATATTTTGACGGGCCCATTTTCCTTCCGGGAGGATGAAGATGGATTGCCACGAGTCATCTTGTCACAGAGAATGGCCACACAGAGGTCAATATTCGATAGGCTGAGGCGCTGCTGTCCAACCTGGTGCGGGTTGCTGTCCCATTTGTTGTTGTTTTGACACTCGACGTCGAAGTTGACTATGTAGGGAAGCCAGATACAGCTTTCCTATTGAGGAAGGAGAGCTACACGTGTTTTGGAGAGGGCTCCAGCTCTGTCTGCATCATTTGGGCACAAATTACTGGCGTTGACAGAGATACATGACTGCATGCGAACTGGGAGTCGATGCTCTTGGGAATAATGGCTGCATATTGAGTTGAAGTAATGGGTATCTCGCAGTCAACGCAGTGATATCTATGCATAAGTAGGTTTAAGTAGCAGAGAGAACCGCCGACCGCTCCTGCTGCTCGTCGATACTTCCTCAACGGGGCAGGAACGGGCTTACGTAATAGTGGAACTCCGCTAGCCCCACACGTGCCTTCCTCGCGGCCTCAGGGGCAGCTTAGTCAGCCCGGACCCCGTTCGCAGCTTCCACTTTTGCCTCCAGCTGTTCTTCTTCTTCTTCTTCTTCTTCTCTCTCTCTTCCTCTGGTTCTTCTCTGCTTCCTGTTGGTTATCTGTATCTGTCTGCTGTTCTTGTTCTTGACGAAGCGTGTGTTGCCCGGCGTCCAGCATATCCCTCCATTGAGATAACTTTCTGTCTTCCCCAAGCTTCTCTTCCGCCCCGCCTTTTCGCCAGTCTAGCTCGTCGGAAGTGCGCGCGCAGCTCTCCCCCCGTCCATCATGCCTCAAGCAGACGCGTAAGTGCTGTTGTGCTGCTCTCTAATGGCTCTTCTCAATTGGCTATTCTGTCGCTGACCGATTCCCCCGCGCAATAGAAGCGTTGATGTTCTCGTTATCGGCGCCGGCCCCACCGGCTTAGGCGCCGCAAAGAGGTTGAACCAGATCGTGAGTTCTAGCCTGAAATAGGCGGTATCTAGCATGCTAGGTCTTGATCAATCACTGATACTCTATATCACCTCAGAATGGCCCATCCTGGATGATTGTCGACTCGAACGAGATTCCTGGCGGTCTGGCGTCTACTGACGTGACCCCTGAAGGCTTCGTACGTTACACCTCTTTTTTTTTTAAGCCGCAGCTTCCACTCCTTGCATTGCGCGTCTAATTTCTTCCATGCATGTGCAGCTGTACGATGTTGGCGGCCATGTCATCTTCTCTCACTACAAATACTTCGACGACTGCATTGACGAGGCTCTCCCCAAGGAAGACGACTGGTACACCCACCAGCGTATCTCCTACGTCCGCTGCAAGGACGCATGGGTTCCTTACCCCTTCCAGAACAACATATCCATGCTTCCAAAGGAGGAACAGGTCAAGTGCATCGACGGCATGATTGACGCTGCTATGGAGGCCCGTGTTGCCAACACTAAGCCTAAGGACTTCGACGAGTGGATCGTCCGTATGATGGGTGTTGGCATTGCCGACTTGTTCATGAGGCCATATAACTTCAAGGTCTGGGCCGTTCCCACTACCAAGGTGAGTTTTGATCTTTTTCTCATCCTACTCTGATCTTACCAAAATCCAACAGCTAATTACGTGGCGCGCTCTAGATGCAATGTGCTTGGCTTGGCGAGCGTGTTGCTGCACCGAATCTCAAAGCTGTCACGACCAATGTTATCCTGCAGAAGACTGCTGGTAACTGGGGTCCTAATGCAACATTCCGCTTCCCCGCTCGTGACGGCACCGGTGGTATCTGGATTGCGGTTGCCAACACCATTCCAAAGGAGAAGAAGCGCTTTGGAAAGGATGCCGCCGTGACCAAGGTCGACGCTGCCAACAAGACTGCCACCTTGGCCGATGGATCAGTGATCAGATACCAGAAACTCGTCTCCACTATGGGAGTCGATGCTCTCGCCGAATCCATGGGTGATCAGGAGCTGATCAGCCTGAGCAAGGGCTTGTTCTACTCCTCCACCCACGTTATCGGCGTTGGTATCCGAGGCGAGCGTCCTGAGAGAATTGGAGACAAGTGCTGGGTATGTACCTTGCCATCACGACCGCTCTCTATAATACTACTGTTTCTAACATTGTTCACAGCTTTACTTCCCAGAGGACAATTGCCCCTTCTACCGCGCCACTATCTTCTCCAACTACTCCCCCTACAACTCCCCCGATGCCTCTGTCTCTCTCCCCACTAAGCAGCTCGCAGACGGCTCTTTCCCTGCCGACTCCTCCTCCAAGCCAGGCCCATACTGGTCGATCATGCTGGAAGTCTCAGAGTCCACTATGAAGCCAGTAAACAATGAGACGCTTCTCAAGGACTGCATCCAAGGCCTCGTCAACACCGCCATGCTGAAGCCCACTGACGAGATTGTTTCCACTTATCACCGCCGCTTCGACCACGGTTATCCAACCCCAACCCTCGAGCGAGAGGGTGTTCTCACTCAGCTCCTACCCAAGCTCCTTGAGCAGGGTATCTACTCCCGTGGCCGTTTCGGCAGCTGGAGATACGAGGTTGCCAACCAGGACCACTCATTCATGCTCGGCGTTGAGGCTGTGGATAACATCATCAACGGTGCTGTCGAGATGACTCTCAACTACCCTGACTTCGTCAACGGACGCCAAAACACCGAGCGCAGGCTTGTGGATGGTGCGCAGGCCTTCGCCATCAGGACTAAGAACTGAGTTTGTTTTTTGTGACGTGCGTAAACCCATTTGAATGAAAAGCGCCCTGAAATTATAAGCATACAGTAGACCCGTGGAGGTTTCCTTTGCTTGTGGTTTTTACTACACTTTTCGCTCTAATGACTCGATACTCACTGGTAAGGAGGATGGATTAAAATATGAGAAAAGCGAAAAATATTTTGACAAATGATTCTACGATGGATGGATTTTAGAGGGCGGATTAATATACACTGGCGCCTTTGTTTAGTGAGGACGATAGATAGATTTGTGATAAACCAATCGGAAATATACACCATTCCCTCTTCGGCTCTCTTACAACTACTAATGGTCTTTTGTAATTTGCAAACTTGTTTCTCATTTCAAAATCAACCTAACACCGCTTATCCTGATCTTTGTAGGCCTAGAAGATGCCATGGCTCCAGAAAAGGCCAATGGATTCTATTGTCCGCCGATTTTAGTCAAGTGGCACTTCCGGTTCTAGCATCTCGGTGATATCTGGCAGATCCGTCAACCAATCACGAGTGTCTTCCTAAAGCCATGTGAATTACCATATTAGCATCCAATGATCGCTTAATGTCATCTTAAGGGTTGGAGCATCAAGGCTTTGGTGAACGTACCATTTTCTCTCTCCAGGCCTGTTCTCTGAGAGCATTACGAATCGGGTCCCAGAAGAAGGCACTTGTGGAGTCAAGGGGTGGGAGTGGCCAACGGTTTGTTGTGTGATCAAACTCAAGCGATTTGAGAGGAGTCATTGACCGTCTTGTGTGAGGGCGCTTGGATCAACTAGATCAGTATTCTAACTAAAGACCATTTAGAGATGCACGGCTTACCGCGAGGACATCATCCGTCGAATTTCCGTCATCCGGCTTGATTTCCGGATTCATGGGAAAATATGTCGTGCCCATTACTCCTTCGCCTGGGAATATAGGCATTTTGCCATTGGTATCCATGCTCTCAGCCAGAGTCTGCTTTGCTTGTGGGAAAAATTGGTATCCCGACTGGAAAGCTTTGGGAATTTCAGTTGGGATGTTAGGAAGATGTTGGTTGCCCATTCCGACCCCTGCAGATGGAGCCTGCAGGTACGCTGAGGCAGGGAATGGATCAGGAGCATAGGGCCCTGGTAGCAAATCTGGAGGTGTCGATTGAGACCAAAGATTGAAGCCCTCTGGGGGAATATGGACGTCGTAAATCCAGTTCTGATCCGGCATCGTTGCTTGCACGGTTGGATCCCCAGCCTGAACAATGGAGAGGTTGGGGTCAAAGGTGCTATTGCAGTTCACGACAGGCCAGTCGACTTCGTTTTCGACTCCAGATTCAATTTTTACGCGTAAACCGCGTTCCCCCAGCTCGCCCAGTTTACCCTCGATGGTAGCTTGATTGTCGCGTTCCTCCTGCGTTGCGACATCCGGCCACGTCCTCGTATACGAGGTCGGGAATTGCGGAGGGACCAGGCGCTGGTCCATCGTGGATGGCGAGTAATAAACACGCCAGGGGAGAGGAAGAGCAATGGAGATACTGCAAACCTCTGGCAAAGATGAGGGAGGTTTTTTAAGCAGAAAGAAGAGAGGTGAATATGAGAAATGTTGTGAAAGGGGTCAGGTGTAAATAAAGCATCATGGTGGTTATAGGACGCTCGCTTAGTCGGCAGAGTCATGTCCTGTTATAGGGATTCAAGCGTGAAGTTGATCTTTTCCTATCTTCTAATCATCACCTCAAGATCACTGTCTTGGATAACTTTGCTGCTATTTCTTCCCTATGCCATATCTATCGATATCAAGGTAGGTGGAAGTAGACTTTGATAACTAAATCAAGCCTAAGATGTTTGGTCTTAAGTTGGCATTGTTAGAGACCACAAGCTTATGAAGATTTAGCGGCCATAATGTTTTGTTCTATAAACTTATAGGTATAGTTTCAGTTATTGGATGGACCCTGGTGAAGAAATTCCGCTAATATAGCTACTAGCAGAGATTCTATGAAGATTGAAGTTCAGCAAGGAGATAAAAGGCCTGACCTGCATCTGCTCTCATCAAGAGCAAATAGGGAGAGTCTTAGGCGTTGAAACATGCCTTTGTACTATTGAGAGGGATAGAGATTGATATGGGTATCACTGTCGAGTAGAAGGTCAAGAGAAGTCCAGTGGTCCTCAGACTAAGATCGAAACATCCCGGGGTCTGTTATGGCATATGCAGCTCCGATTCAGCTTATCCCTGGAAGTGGCAGCCTTCTCCTATTCATTATGCAGAAGATCCGTGAAAACATGACGAGCGCCAATAGAGACGGGTTGACGTTTGATATCGTTGGAACTTTACGACTACTTTCTCTGAAACCTGCTTGCCGGCCTGGCTCGTTCGAGAAACAGCGTCATCCGTGATACACCAACCAGACGATGCTGGGGGAAAAGAAATATCTAAGCCACAACAGCCAACGTCTCTCGCGCGTTGTCCGGCCGAAGTCACGCCGTTTCTGTCTCCAGCAGGATGAGGATAACGGATGACAAAAGCTGGCAACCACACGCGGAGTAGAGCCTCTTGGACCGTGGTGAAAATGGGGCGCTGCACCGACAAACTGCGGGTTTTGAGTCATGGTCAGACTGGGGGTGCTATTTAAAGGACTCTTGTCTCAGGAACACCTGCGGCCGCGCCTTTCTGCAGTCGTCAGATAAGACATATCCGCAGCGAGATCCGCGTAAACCCCAAACAGGCGACCGAGTCGCGGTTCCACGTCGTCCCTCCGCTGCTGTCCAAGTACTCCGTAGTACTTCCCGGTACCGGTCTCAACGTCCACGGTCGTCCTGGTCCATCGCACAATCGCCGGCCTGGAGGTCGAGGTCGTTGAGCCCTTAACTTACATAAGCCGCCTGTTTCTGCTGCGAACGTCCGATCGCCCATCGAGGAGATGAACGGACGGACGGACGAGCGCTGTGTCTACGTGAGGATTTAAGGACAGAGAGCTAGGCCCGGGCAGCATAGACGAGACTCGCCGGTCATCGTCGTCGACGGGCGACTGTTCTCGCTCCTCGTCAGCTTCAGGACTCTTGCTGACCGTCCTGCTCGACTCGCCACGTCTGGCTCCGGATCCCTGCACCTTGGAGAACAACACACCGAGATAGCAGCCGGGTTTGCGCCTAGGAAGGAAGACTTGTTGATACACCTCCAGCCTTGCGTGGTGGTTGACTGGCTTATAAACGTCGAACGTATCCTGCGAGAGAGGTCCGGTCGAGAGGAGCTCCATTCACCTCGTCCCCCTGCCATGCACTTGTCAATCTCGCGAATAACCGGCATCGTCTCTTTCTCGTGAGGCAGCTCGCCTGGTTATAATCCACCTAGCTTACACTCTTTTTCGACTGTTTACCCGTCTCTCACTTTTTATCCAACCTTATTTTGGGCGGTGGCCTTGCTCTGTCGTGTTGGGCCGACTCCCGTGCAGCCATGGACGGCGACCTGAGTCTCTCGCAGTCTCTGGGTGGGCTACGCATCGCCAATCCTGACAATGCCTCTACAAATACTTCGGAGGGCCCCTCGGTCTCCTCTATAATCTCACCCTCGGGTGAGCAGGACGCTTCCGAGACCGTCGACGGAACTGGGCACACACAGTTCGACGACCGGTCAATAGCAAATATGCCTATCCCCGCGTACCTCCCATCGACCTCGCAAAACAGCCCTCTAGATCGATCTATAAATTCACCGTCCCAACACTCCCCCATGATACCGCCAGGCACGGCCCATCATGCCACTAGACAGTCCGTCTCGCTTCCCCCCAGCCACCAAGCACGCACCGGTCCCTATCGTCTGCGAACCGACTCGTCCGCTTCTGCTTCGGAATACCCGTCAAGGACTGATTCCCGTGGCGGCTCGGCGGCCCTTCAAGCTGGAGTGCTTACGCGGGATGAAGGCCACACTGATAGATCTTATGCGCCGGCAAAGGGGTTCGTTGGAGGTGCCCCTCTACCGCCAAGGCAAAGCTCTCGCAGGGCACCAAATGTCCCGATACCAAACGTTTCGTCCTCCTACGGGAACGAAAATGCCCCACTACACAGCTCGGAGGAATGGCAAGAGCGCGGAGCAGCAGTTGGCGTACACCAGGATATCGACGCCAGCGGGAAACCTGTCTCTAGATATGTCAAGAAGGGTGTTAGAGACTTTGTGTTTGGCCGCACTCTGGGGGAAGGCTCCTACAGCCAGGTTGTGGCAGCCACGGACCGTCAGACTCTCAAGGAATACGCCATAAAAGTTCTCGACAAGAGACATATAATAAAGGAGAAAAAGGTGAAGTATGTTAACATCGAGAAGGATACGTTGAATCGGTTAACGGACCACCCCGGGGTTGTCCGGCTGTACTACACCTTTCAGGATGAGCGATCGTTATACTTCGTTTTGGATCTCGCCGGCAGCGGTGAACTTCTTGGTGTTTTGAAGCGAATGGGCACATTTGACGAAGAGTGCACCCGGTTTTACGGGGCCCAGATCTTGGATACGATAGGTTACATGCACAGGCGTGGGGTTATCCATAGGGATCTCAAGCCGGAGAACGTTCTCTTGGATAATCAGATGCACGTAAAAATCACTGATTTTGGAACTGCAAAGATTCTCGGCGTCCCGTCGCAGAAGGACGGCGCAAGTGCCAGTGGAGTCCCATCGATGGACTCGCCCGAGATGGATAGAGCGAGGTCTTTTGTTGGCACTGCAGAATACGTCAGCCCCGAGCTGCTCACAAATAAGAGCGCGTGCAAAGCCAGTGACCTGTGGGCATTCGGGTGTATCATCTTTCAACTACTGGCGGGGAGGCCGCCATTCAAGGCCACCAACGAGTATCTCACCTTCCAAAAGATCGTGGCACTCGACTACGAGTTTCCAAAAGCCTTTCCTCCAGCAGCTCGTGATCTTGTCGAGAGGTTACTCGTTCACGACCCAGCTACCAGACTGCAGATTGAACATATAAAAAACCACGAGTTCTTTGACGGAATCGTGTGGGGCCGGGATCTTTGGAAGCAGAAGCCACCCAGACTCAAGGCATACACACCGCCAACGGAACCCATCAAACTTAACAATCCTGACGACGAGGAAAGTTTTCCTCCGAATATAAATTTGAAACCTTCTGCGGGCTTCCAGGCCTCTTCTACCCAGCAGAATAGATACCCCCCGGTTATCACTGAACTTCCTCCTCCCTCGCAACTCGATATTGAATGGTCCCCTGTCCTGACTCGGACTAACGAGCGTATATTAAAACTGGGAAACCTAACCGTCTCCACTTCCTCGGCTCCTCGTTCTCAAAATAAAAACGGCAACGGTGATGGCGATACCCCGAAGAAACTATCCCGTTTCTTCGGTGGTGCCACCACCAAAAAACGTCAACGATTGGTCCTTGTTACCTCCGCTGGTAGAGTGATTGTTGTACCTGCCGGTGGCGAGGATAAACGACCGAAGATGGAAATCGTCTTGCTTAATCCAGACACTCAATACCGGAGTACGACAGACTCCAAAGGCTTTTCATCTTGGATTATAGACACGGTTAGTAGGCACGAACCAAAGCAGAAAAAACGCGCACCCTCGCTCAAAATAGCCTTGCTAACATTGATCAAATCTGGCTCTCATCAGCGTGAAAAACATCACGTCTTTGATGAGACTAAGCCAAGCAGTGACGCGACCGTTTCAGCCGTTGCCACGCAAGAGTGGATAGATGTATTGGACCGTGCAAAGGAGCTCGCCTCATTCTACTCCACTTCCAATTCTTATGCCGGCGATGACGGGTTTCGAGATCTCTCATCAGGCGTATCAAGCCATGCGAACACGTTAAATCACGCAGATGACTCCCCAACCAGTCAATATCCTCAGTCGAGCGGGCGAAATGCGCTTTCCAAACACCAGCCGCCTCTGGAGGGCGAGTCGAAATCAAAAAAGCGGTTTAGCCGTCGACACTCGAGAAACGGACTGTCTGCCGTTTTTTGACGCTGGCTTCACTAGCTATCTCCGTGCTTGCTCTAATATTACTTGTCCAATCACCGCACCTACACACAGATTTGTCCGTAATTCGTCTCCCTTTAGCATTTCCGAACTTGCGCCATCTCTCTCCCTCCGTGCACTTATCCTCGTTTCATGTGATCAGTTATCGCTACCCTTTACTTTTCTTTCTTGCATACAATAATTGCCACCTCAGGCTATGATTGATGACTTCTTGATACCATTCATCATGTTACCGAGCGTTCTCGCTGTGACGCAGTTGTCAATAGGAGGTAGCATTTGAGGGCTTGTTCAGCATATTCAACGTGCTGATTCTTCTCAACCTACCGTTTTCCCCCTCACTCCTTACCGGACAATATATTGGTTTAATATTCCTTTCTCTCCCTTGGTTGTTCCTTTGTCATTACCAAAGACATATATATATGTATTTTCATTCTTAGCATTTCGTGTGTGTCTCTGGCTAAATAAACAGTCTGTGTTACGTGTTTTCGTCTGCTATCGCTTGGTTTAGGAGGCGTGCCATTTACGGTAAATTTTCCTTTTCCGCTTCTCATCAATATTGGCGTCCGATGAGTCATTCGCACCCGAGATTATATTTCTTTCGCCTTTTATTTCTTGCTTCTCAGTGTCGTGCATGGACTAGGCAGGGGAGCAAAACTAGCTGGAAAGCAGATGACCATCTCATCGATCTCCGATCCCAGCCTGCTGACCCGCTTCGTGTCGCCTGAGCCATTTACTCCCGTCATTCCCGTCATGTAGCCTTGCAAGCCCGAATACCTTGATCCCAAAAAATACCTCTGACCTGAGTAGGCGGAAAGCACGTCTTGATTCACTAGCCTGAGTCTCATCCTTTGGATATACGTTGAATAGAAGTATTAACAGTCACCCTTTCACCTGTCTTTTCTAAGGCGCTATGCCTTAATTTGATGACTGCCAATGGTAGACAAGGAGTAAGAATACGGTAACGCGTGCTAGATAAACATCGATTGGATCCAGTGAAGAGCTGAACAGGGCGGTATTTAGCAGGATGTGGTAGGCCTGCAGAGGGTGTATGTATGTGCATACTATATGAGTAATATGAGCAGCGTAGGACCACTAGACAGTCGAGATGCCTAGTAGCGAGGGGAAACCTAAGGCTCGGCCACCGACTTACTCTATCTCATTGACCGATGATGCCGGCAAGCTGCCCCACGTTTCACGCACGAAGTCGACAAATATAAAAAACGTGTACTTATAGTAAGTAATGTAAGGAGGGCAGCAGCCTGCAGGTCTTTCGGGCGTCAGGGCTGGCCAGTCCACATGGAGGGTTCCGTCCGTGTGGTGAGAATAGAGTTGATGCTTCGTCTATCTGCCATACTAATTTGCCTTAGCATGATATAAGTGCGTTTGAGGGAGAAGAGTCCAATCCTTGTTCGCACACCCCAGGAACCGCCACGAAGGGCGACGAAGACTGCCTCCGCTCGGCGCGACAGCCACTTTCATTTCGTCCAAACTGCTACCTTGGCTGATGCCATCCCGATGGGCCTCTCCCCACACCCGTCCACGATCGCCACAGTGATGAATCAGTGCTCTATATAGATGTGTTATTATAGTCTGCGGCGGTATCAACGGCGGGCGTCCGGGCAGCTGGTCGAGATTGAGGGATCCCCGTCCCCGCATGCAGTCAGCATCCATGACCCCTGTCGCTGTCGTTGCTGTTGAATGTCCGTCGACGTCTCCCTGCAAGCCCGAACGAAGATCCGGGGTTCGCCCTGCTGACTCAGCGCCCGAGCCGCCAGGAACCAGAAAATCCCTAAAAAACATTGCGCTTTTCGCTTCTCTCCAGCATCCCCATCGTCAGCTGGCCCCCTTTGAGCCCAATCAGCGCGGTATCCGGCCCTCTGTTCTGCTCGTATCAGCCCGGCTGGCTTGGGAAAATCCCCCTGGTGGATGGATTGCTCTTCCAAACGCAAAATAGAAGCTTAATTAACACGAATGCCAACCAGCCAGTTTTCGCCCGCCGACCACCCCCTGGCCGGTTTCAATATCATGATCCCTATTCTTACTTACTGTACTTACACTCACGGCTCTCCGTAGCAGGCATCTGCCTGCTAATATGGCTCTTCTAGCCGAGCCAGAACACAACTGATCCGTGTGAACCTCCAGAAGGCAGAACGGAACATCCTTGGTCGAACTTGGGATCCATCTAGTTCTCCTTGATTTGGCTACCAGAACCCCAGGATTCCTTAAACCGTTGGCAGCGGATATATAGTGCTCGGCGTGACTATGGGGAAGCCCCATATATCCGCTGATGTCGTTGTTGTTGACGCCGCTATCATCGCTAGCCGGTATCAGGCCGAAGTTAGGCTGGTTGATTCCAGGACGTTGCAGAAAGAAGTCCCTGCCGATAGCTATCCTTGATAACCCCATATACCCATTCTTGATTGGCATCGCTAACGTGTTGCCATCGATCCCTGCGGAAATCACCGCTCACCTGGGAACGTTGCCTCTTAAGATGCTAGCCGATATTGCAGCTAGGCGTCAGGGAATCTGATAGAGAAGCTGTGGGGAGACCCTCGCCTTCCATGACTCCACGCCCCAGGAATCTTATATCGCTACAGCCCCCGGAGGATATAACTAAGTAAGTAGATAATGGTTCTCCACAATGCCAGAATCAATATATTTGGCTTTTCTTTTCTCTTGCGCAGGGTGTCATTCCGAGGAGAAAATAGTGTTCTCGCACTTACCCTTCCACTGACCTCCTCAACGTCCGTTTTGCGTCCCGTCCCCTCCCCTCCCAGCCCAATTGGCCTAGACAGGAAGCGCATCCACCCGGTTCATGCGCTTCGACCTGCTCCATTTTGGTCTATCTTCCATCGCCTGGAGTTGTGGCCGCTGCATGATGCTGTTATAGTGCATAACCATCTGCAGGTTAGCTGGATATACCCATCGAGAGGACGCCGTCGATATCCTTGTGATGCTAAAGGTGGGAACTTGCAGAATATGGAGCCGCCGTGGCGGTTTTGATATCTTTTTCCCCCAGATCCCAACTGAGATATAAACCTCCCCAAATTTCCCGCCTTTGAAGTTGCAAGTTTCTTCTCCACAGCTTCCTCATTCAGCTTCTGCATTGTTCATCAATTGATCTTCATACTCTTCATAAAACGCAACCATGAAGCTCTCCCTTGCACTTCTTGGCCTTGCTGCCACCCAGGCCATTGCTCTGGCTCTTCCAGACTCTCCCGAGAACGATGACAACGTCCCAGACGTCCTCACCCTGAACGAGAGACACCATGGCGGAACCGGGTGCCCATCGGATACCAGGACCGTTCGATTCAACGTTGCCAACGATCGCAAGGCCATTATCATCGACTACCAGTCCCTCACCGCAAAGATCAGCTCCAAGACCAACCCCGCTGATGAGCGCACCAACTGCCAGGTGAACCTCGAGGTTGCTGCCCGACCCGGCTTCCAGTTCTCTGTTGCCCGCGCCACCTACTTCGGCTTTGCTCGCCTGGACGCTGGCGTCACTGGCCGTCACGGAAGTATCTACTACTTCTCTGGCTCTCCTGACCAGGTATATATTTGTTCCACCTTGCTTGAATAGTCTACCCATCCGATATTGAGGACCAACCATTAACGATTCTTATAGGCCTATACTTCTACTGGTGTTTCCGGCCCACGCAGGGGCAACTACCGCCTGGATGACGACGTCAACAAGAGAGTCTGGTCTCCATGCGGCTCTTCTTACCCATTCAATATCAACACCGACGTTCGCATGGACACTGACAGCGATAACGCCAGCGGCGAGATGAGCCGAGAGGACGGAGCCGACGGAACCGTCAAGCAGATCGTCTACCTCGACTGGAAGAGATGTTAAGCGATATTTTCGTGTCTAAAACATCCTTCCTACGCCTTTAATCCCTATTCAATCTTTGAATATTTGTTCCTGCACATAGTGTTATTATCTTTCTCACCCACGATCTTCCCTTCTGCCTCCTCTGCGGGCTCAGCTGAGCTTGTTGACCGAATCTCCATACTTTTGTTATAACCTGACTCTAACCTCGAGTTTTACTGAATGACCTTTTGATGAAGACTTGTACACTTCGGCACCAAAGACTGTCGCTACAATATATCTATATAAAAATATCCACGCGCGAACCAAACCTGTACACCGTAGCTCCGTACTGATGCGCCACAAGCATCCAACTACTAAATTACTCACATTTTCTTCACGGAACGCGGCCCCTGTTCCCTGCAGACGAAGAGACCCAACAGCTACGCCGCAACGGTCAGTCACAAAGACGTTCTGCAGTGGCAGCTTGTCTGCCAGACGGCCGTCGCCTTGGGCATCCGTCCGCTGTTTTAAAGGCGCGGGACAACTGGCCGGTTCGATATCGAATCATCCAGTCCCGGTTCCGCCCCTGCACAGCCTCACTCAAGACTTATCGGCGTAGTTGGAAGGTTATCGCCATCGCAGATACTTCTCGCCTGCACCGTCCGCTCTCCCTGACCGTTCTCCTCCTCTCTCTGTACTGTACTGTAGGTCTGAACTCGAGCTTGTGCTTCTGTTTCAGCATCTCTGCCCTTCGTTTCAGGTTGAGAGCAGCGCGTTGACTAAATTTCTTAGTAAATATTTACATCGCGCCACCTCGACCCTCGCTCGGCGGCAAAAACCTCGATCTTGCTACGTCGGAGAATTCACAATCAGGGCCTCTCGTCCTCGAGGGAAGACGCGGGCAGGCCGTCTACTGCTCGTTATTGCACCTCTAAGCCTCGTACGGTCCCCGGGAGTATCATTGGTCATGGCCATCTTCTGAAGGAACCGCGTCTTCTCTACTGTCTCGTCCGATCGCGAGAAATAGGCCCCGCCATCTATCCACGGCTCGTGAAATATTAATAATAAGGGAAGAAAGGGGAAAAAAGAGACTTCTTATTACCCATGGTTTCGCAGCCGTCGGCTATGGAACCGTCCACGGCTCCCCGAGGGCCTGCTTCCACTACTTCGTCGCGCCGGTCGAGACGACATCATCGCTTCGGTAGCCGCTCTCATGCTGGCGGCGCATCCCATCAGCAGCTCAACGAGTTTCCTGTCTTTTCAGCCACAGGAGACGTCGAGATCGTGATCCGTGCCGCAGACCAGGAGCGTCGGTATCTACTCCACCGCCTGATACTGGCGCAAAACTCGGGTTTCTTCGAGGCATCGACGAGTGACGAATGGTCTGGAGTGCACGCACGCCGTGAGATCACTGCTGGCGCCAACTCTGCTTGGCCTGGAGGTGCGACAACGGATGTTATTGCCCAGCCAGGTCTTGAGGTTGTGCATGAGCTCGGTGAAAACTATGATGAACACGACGAAGACGACGACGGACCGCGAGCAAGCTTCGAGTCGAGACGATCGTTGACACATCGCTCGGCTGTCCCACCGGGACAGTCAAGGTGGAGGTATGAGTTGGACTGGTCCAACAGAGAAGGAGAGGAGGTGCCGATACTCGTGCAAAAGGTATAGTTCGAAAATCTCTAGAATCAATACGCAGCACCTACAACATCACAGAAGCTGACCTTAAGTTTATAGGCCCCAAGTAGCAACCTCTCGGTCTTTGGGCAGACAGCACAGCAGTCACATCCGCCGCTGCCAACCAGAAACAAGCCTCTGGCTCCTCAGCAAGGGTTCTTCCGGTCCATGGCCAATCTATCGGGCATCCAGTCAGCTCTGCACCTGCCCATCCCAATTCAACCTGAAGAGACAGCACCTGTTGACCCTACAATCCGGGACTATGACAACCTTCTTCGGATCTTTTACAATTATGCACCACAGTTGAACCCGCACAATATTACCATAGCATACTCTCAATGCAAATCTCTTATTGCACTTGCTGATATGTACGATGCCTTGACTGTTACCGGACCTCGAGTGGACTACCATCTGTTACGCTTTTCCTCGTCACTTTACAAGCATATCGCGAAATTTCCAGCAAGTTACATCAAACTTGGCTACCAAGCTCGCAGTCGCGTCATCTTTACAGAAGCTCTTATCCATATCGTTGGTGATTGGCCCGTCTCCTTACCTCTGGTGGGTAGAGATCACAAATCACCATTACCAGATGCAGTGCTAGACTTGATTGAGGATAAAGTCGAGGATCTACAGGATGCGATTAGAAAAGCGGAATCGAAACTTTTCAGGCTCTCTCTGACAACTTCGCGCGGGGAACGTGTTAGCCCCTTTAACAATTATCTAGACTGGCTTGCTGTCTCGCTATTCCGACAGTGGCTGGTGGACAATACCACTCCCCCTCCGCCCCCTATATTGAAACCTCAAACTCCCACGTCTAGTCGTCCGCAAAGAGAGGGTAGAGGTGGAAATACTTCGTCTTCTTCTCGCAATTTATCCACAGTCGGTGGCAGTGCTGGTAGTGGAAGCGGAAGTCGTCAACCTACCACGTCCAATTCTACCTCATCCCGCCGATCAACGGGCAATACCGCAGCTGGTCGGCCCTCTACTGGAAACTCAACATCTGATGTAACCGAAATCAACCCTCAAATCCCATTCTGTATTGGTCGCACATACAGGCTTATCGGATCTTCCAATCCCCAGGCTTATCTGACCCATGAAGAGATAAAACATTTCCTCAAGCTCCATCCAGCCTCTTATTCCCGCGAGAATCTAAAGCGATTCGAAAGCAAAATGGACGAACTCAAACGATTAGCCAAGGAAATTGTTAAACCTCTAATGCGAAACTTTCTCGAGCTGGACTTGAAAAGTAACGGCCGTGAGGGCGATATGTCGTCTTCCAGACCTTTAGTGACGTATCTAACCTGTACTAGAATCGAAGAAGCCGACCTTCCCTGGTACTGATAGCATAATCTACATTGTGCAAAGTATTGCGGGTATGAACTCGAGCTGGCCTTTCGTTTTCTTGTTGAAGATCCCTGTTTTTTTTTTTCATTTCCTATATTGTTGATATCAATTGCTATGTGTGAACGTGTGTACGAAAATTTGTTTCAGATATCCCCAGCTGCGATTACATTCGTTGTTATGTGTCGTTGCTACCCCTCGTTTCTGGTCGGGCGACGATTTCTATGAATTTTCCTTCTATATAATTATAGCTTACATACATATTATTACAACTCATAATACATGAAATCTTGGGCCAAATCGAAAATGAAGTGATCAGATGGGAAAGGCCAGGAACCTCCGAGTTTCGATACCTTTGATCAATTATTCTTCCTTCCGAATGATATCAATCCCGCCCATCCATGGTCTCAAAACTTCAGGCACTACAACGCCACGTAGGCTTTCATTCCACCCGTGTTCTAAGATGGCAGCGAGAACTCTTGGAACGGCCATAGCGGTACCATTGACGGTATGCGGAAATCTTGATTCGCCAACGCTATCACGGATTCTTGTCCCCAGTCGTCGACTCTGGTAATCTGAACAAATGGAGGTTGAAGTAACCTCGCCCCATCCGCTATAGTTGTGATGTAGCACTGATGATTCTTCGGAGCTATTAGGTATCCTAGATGGGAAGAGAACTTCGATATCGCGCTTTCTAATTGCGCTTGCGCCAAGATCGGAGGAAGGCATTTCCAGAATTCGGCAAGGTAGGTTGAGTGAAGATAGTATATTTGTCTGAATGGAGAGCATTTCGTCGAAAAGTGACAGGGAGGAAACATTCGTAAGAGGATTGTGGCATTCTGCGCTGGGTTCGGTGCTATCGGCCCAAGCGAATAATTCCACTTTCGTGAATTCGTGTACGCGATATAAGCCTTTGGTATCAACACCCCTGGCACCAGCTTCAGCTCGGTAACATCTACTAGCACCTACGAGCTTTATGGGAAGCTGGTCCGCAAGTAATTCCTGCCCAGCGTACATAGCAGCAAGTGGGATTTCGGCGGTGCCTGTTAAACAGCGCTGCGGCTTATGGGCACTTCTATCCCTCTCCGTCTGCTGAATAGCCCATATCTGCTGCTCATTGTTGGCATCACGAGGTTGGAAACCGCACGCTTCGGCAATATGAGAGTAGACAATACTCGGTGGGGAAACTGGTTTCCAGCCATTTCTCCTGGCTATACTTAGGGCATACTGAACAAGGGCGTGCTCGAGAAGACAGCCTTCGTTTGTGAGGAAGTACCAACCCCATCCTGTCGAAGTTGCCGAGCTAGAAAAATTAATCAAGCCCAGCTCGGTGCCGATAGAGACGTGCGATCGTTGATTTGAAGGCGTTGATGTGTATGAAGGCGGCGAAGCAGGGTTGAAATTGATGTAGGCGACCACCCGAGGCTCTTCTCCAATCGGAGTTTCGTTAGATGTGAGATTTGGTAATGATAATGCCAATTGCTGGATCTCTCTGATACAGTCTTCCCTACGATCCATCATTTGCTGTGAGGCGTCCTTCAGCTCCTTTGCCTCGACTCGGAGAGCCTCGAGAACCTTGGTATCATCATCGCCTTCGGACCTTAGTCCACCAAGCACTTCCGCATCAATCTCTTCTTCTACCTGCTTTGTAGCTTTTTTTTGACGTGCCGTAAGTATAGCCAGTTTAGCTATTTCCTTCTCGACCTGCTTTATCCGCGAACGGGGATGCTGTAGCGCATGCTGCAAATCTGCTGCCTCCTTGGCTAACGACTGTATGCGGGATGGGTAGTTTGCGACCGGTTTGTAATTTCTGTCAATGCAATTCTTAGAGTATAGTTCAGCATTTTCGCGAATGTGTCGAATGTTAGGGACGGGTTTTGGAGCCGTTGGCGGTCGAGATGAAGCGGTACTGAGAGCATATCGAGAGACGGAGAAAGCCCGACTCGGTGGCCGAAGCGTTAACCTGCAGCTAAGGCATACGTATGACGTGGTAGGCCTCATTGGGGCCGCTTCTGTAGCGGTTGTGCTGATGGGGAGTTGTTGGGAGAGTTCCCTTGGATAGATAAGGTAGTTTTTATGGTCGACGATGCATCGAAGGTTTTTGTTTGAAGTTCTCCGCCAGTTGCGCTTCCACGCTAGGTTTACATGGAGACAAAGCACAATACAGAAATTTGGGCATTTGATTCGTTAATTGTCTCCAAAATAGTAGATAGAGATTATATTTGCATCGCTAAGCAGCTTAAGAACGCTATCAGAGAACTATAGTTATCTGCCTCGTGTCGAGGAAAGAGACGATAGAAAAGGACAATTTATTGAAAAAACAAGCCGAAAAACAAGCCGAAAAACAAAGACTGCCAATTATCCCGAAAAGACTGCTTTGAGCTCGAGAGAAGTGCCTTAACAAGATTTCTAGGAATCTGACGGTCTTGCAAAGGCTGGAAGCTTGTATCGCTTAACTCGAGCGATGACACCAGCGAAGACAAGCCCGGCAGAAATGACAATGGGCCAGTATCCAATATGCAGTACCTTGACGTTATAATCTGTCTGAGTAGCGGCAATGACAACGGCCAACTCGAGGACAAATACTAGATATCCGCTCACGCGGTGCCATTTGTATATTTGTTTTCCGTTTTCGACGCTTCCGAAGACCGCCTCGGGGAAGAAGTACTGTGCCACGCCAACTGCGGCCTGCAGGAAGATGATAATATAGGTGATAAGACCTAGGATCCCATGCACGGACGAGAATCGAGTCGCCGGATGGCTCTGCTTATTGATCTCGATAATGATGAGGCCGGAGATGAACAGCAAGTTGGCAACGAGAAGGAAGCCGAAATGCGTGAGTGCACCGGTTCTCTTCTGCGAGGGAGTTGCGGTTGGCTGGACGACAAGTATTGCCTGGACTGAGAGCAATATGGCTACTGAGTTGAGCAACTGCACGATACGCTTCCATCAGCAGTTGGATGATCCATGGCGGACGGTCTGGTGAGAGCTTACCGGGTGCGGCGAGAAAAAGATGAGATCGTGGGTAAAAATTCCAGACCAGACAATAGCAACAATCTTGAATATGTCAGTATATTTATTTAATATTATGAATTAACGCTGATGGCAAGACTTACGATCAAGGCGCCGACCTGTGCCAATGCCGCCGTTCCTTGAGACACAAAAGTCAGTACCCGCCTAAGTCGTCCTCTGGAGGTATGCACGACAGCGATAAAGACTGGCCTCCAGAACAGATGCCTACCGGTATATAGATTGACGAAGATATTCTGGTCTTCTTTCTGGGTAACACCGCTAGGTTGGCCCAGGAGCGGCTCGTTCTCGACATCGTCTACGAGCGATGGCCTCTCCTCTGGAATCCCGGTGGCAGATGCCATGATGACTGCGATTATTTATAGGTCAAGTGGGCTCTCTAAATGTGTTAAGCTGCTTTCTAGATCCCCAGAAAGACTTATCTGATGAAATCGGTTCTCCGAGGACATAAACATTGCATCATCGCTATTAGCGTTAAATAGTTGAACCGGTCCCTCAGTAATTGGCCATCCAGTAAGAACCAGCGGATTTCAATCCCTGAAGCTTGCTTACGATAGGGCATCGCACCACCGGCGAGTCCCGACCAAGTGCTTCGGGTAATATGGGGATCATGCGGGAACCGCCGTCTTGTCTGAAGGCGCATATATATAACAGCCAGCCGTTCCCCCTTAGGTGCTGGAGACAAGCAAGGCTACTTATTCGTGAGCGTGCACGTATTGACATCAAGGAGGAGAAGAGAAGGACTGCTGCCTGGACGGAGTATAGAGGAGGCTGCACCCGGCTATTTCATATATACATCTAAACGGAGGGCTGTCGAGGCGAGAATGGCTGGCAATGTCGCTCCCGTTGAGAGGGATGAGATAGATAAATGCTTCTCCAGAACGACTAACCTGGCCTCCTCGGCATTGAATTCCACGGTTCTGGCTTGTAGCGATGAAAATTTCGCTGCGGCATCGAATCTATTGACCCCGGGCCCGCCAATTCATAAACCAGGCTATTTTGTGCATACCGGAGCGTGGTACGACGGATGGGAGACCCGGCGTCATAACCCTGCCGAGTACGACTGGGCTCTCGTCAAGCTCGGTGCCGGCAGCGGCATCATCGAGGGCATCGAGATTGATACCGCGTATTTCGTGGGCAACTATGGCGAGCACGTCGTCGTCGAGGGCGCACATCTGCCTGCCGCCGACCCCAAAACCGCATCCAGCGAGCAGGAGATGACCAGCAACAGCTACTCCGGGTGGCAGACTATCCTTCCGATGCAGCCATGCGGTCCGTCGATGCGCCAGGCCTGGAGACTGCTGAAGCCGACCGGCCCTCTGACGCACGTTCGAGTGCGGATGTATCCCGATGGCGGCTTCGCCAGACTGCGGCTGTACGGGCGCGCTCTGCCTCCGTCTCTGGCCTCGTCCCAGGGCCAGTCTCCGCCGATCGAAGAGCTCTCATCTGCACTGTTGGGCGGCCTGGCTCTCTCGGCTAGCAACCAGCACTTCACGCCGGTCTCCAATCTACTGCTGCCTGGCCGCGGGAAGGACATGGGCGACGGATGGGAGACTGCCCGCTCTCGTGAACGAGGTCACGTCGACTGGGCCATCGTGAAGCTGGGATTGCCTGGGTCGGCCGTCAAGGTCGTGGTGGACACGAAGGACTTCAGGGGGAACTTCCCGCGCGCGATCCGGGTCGATTGTATGGAGTGGACGGATGGAGGGGATAGCGAGCCACCCTTTGACCACGAGAGCTGGACGGAGCTGGTTAGGGGCGAGCAGGCCTGCAAGGCCGATACCGAACATGTCTACGAAGGAGACATCCTGGCGTCTGGGGCCCATATCACCCATGTGAAGCTCACCATGATCCCGGACGGCGGTGTCAAGCGCTTTCGCGTCTTTGGACACCGAGCTACAAGCAAGAGTGCATAGAGGAGGAAGTCGAGGACAGACAGAGAGGAAGAGTATGCTTATAAAAAATGTCTACTCAACACACAACACCAACAATGACAGAAATAATATAACTACCTATTTTTTCCCAGGACAAGTATGCCTCATGCCCCTCGACCATTAAATGAATCCGGAATAGATCCTACCATTCCTTTTTAAGAGAATTCCATATATACATATCCTCACCATTGTAACCTGGAGGAGGTTGGTGAACGCTATGATATTACTCCTTGACATGTAACCAGAACATGCCGACCGATGCATCAAAGCTTTGAGCCGTTAGAAGCCGTTAAAACGCAACAAAACACGCAGAGCGTGAACGCAAAGATAGACAAACAGTCTATGTGCCGCATAACAGAAGGCGGACCCCCAAGTGGGAGTGTTCCCAGAAGGCAAGCAGGTTGTTTTTGCGTGAGCATAGGGGAGGATGTAGAGTTCTTCTATAGAGGTGAGAGGCCTCGTTCCAGACGGGTCATTAGGTATAAGAATTTGGTGAATTGAGCGGGGAGGATAAAGTGAAATAACCAGTAATTAATACTATGGGGTTGGTGTCGACGACTCTTCGTGTTCTGGAATTTCTGACTTCTCGGACTGTTCGGGTGATTCAGGTGATTCAGGCTCGAGCTGCTCCTCGATAGCCTCAATAATTCGGCCTCCTCCCACTGGTTCGCCTGTATCCTCGCCTTTCTCTGCACTTACCTTGGCTGCTGTGATAGCAGCATTAGTGGTCGGAGAATGCGGCTTTGCCGCGTGTGGTCTTTTGACTTGTTCTATCAGGCGAGCAGCCGCGACAGATTGTTTCGACTGGATCGGCAGTGGACTCGTTTGTGGTGCGATGTAATGATCGAGCATGCGCTTGAGAACATCTGAACGAACTGGTTTCGCCAAGTAGTTGTTCATCCCAGCCTCTATGCACTTTTCGCGATCGCCCTCTATGGCACTTGCTGTCATGGCGATAACCAGGACCTCATTGACGTTCGGATCTGGATCCTCGCGAATCTTGCGAGTTGCATCACACCCGTCCAGCACGGGCATTTGGACATCCATCAAAACAATATGAAACGGCTCGCCAGCCTTGGCCCGCTGTCTAAGGGCTTCCACGGCTTGCTCTCCATCGCTGAATACTTCGCTTGATAGCCCAAGATGGTGAACAAAACTGACAGCAATCTTTTGATTGATAGGGTTATCTTCCGCGATACAAATTCTGACCTTGTGACGGGGAATATGAGAGATGTCACGCAGATTTTTGATGTTTGGTTGTTTCTGTCCCGGCTCCTGGGCCCATGGCGTTCTTGGTATGGCATTTGCGACCGCTTTCTTGAAAGTAAGTGTGAATGTGACAGTCGTCCCTTCGCCTTGTTGAGATTGCAGCCATATTTTCCCACCGAGGACATCCTCGATAATGGCCTTGCAGATACTCAAACCCAACCCACTACCGCCATAAGACCGTGCAGTAGAGCTGTCAGCCTGTGAGAAAGGTCTAAATAACCGAACTAATTGCTCTTCTGAGATGCCAATTCCAGTATCAGCAACCTTACAAATCACGCGGATCTGCTCGGGGGTTTCCTCTTCGACTGTAGCCTGAACGGTTATGGAGCCTTCTGGGGTAAATTTATAACTATTGCTGAGCAAGTTCATGAATATTTGATGCAAGCGGACAGGATCACCCATCACTAGGAGGTTAGGGTCGATACTATCCAATTTTTCAATGGTATTGAGCCCCTTATCTCGATGTGTATAGCGAAGAGCACGAACAACCTCTGCAATGGTCTGGCGGAGATTGATTGGAACAATAGAAACCTTCATCTTTCCAGCCTCAAGCTTAGAAAAGTCCAGGATGTCGTTAATCAGAGTGAGAAGTGTGTCAGCACAAACGCGGATTGACTCCACGTAAATATCCTGCTTATCATCCAAACTGGTCGCCTTAAGCAGTTCTGACAATCCAATAACTCCAGTCATGGGGGTGCGCAAGTCATGGGATATGTTGGCGAGAAAAATAGACTTAGCCTTTGCTGCATCTTCTTTTAGCTTAACGTTATGGTTAGCCTGGAGCTCGGCAATTTTGGCTTTCTGTTCCGCTTCTCGCGCCTGTATCAACGCGGATTTCTGCGCTTCAACCATGGCAGCATTGGCAGCACTGGTGCATTACGTTAGCTCCCTATTCTCTATATAGAATATGTGATCTCGAGCAACAGAGCCTTGGCTTACCTAACTTTCCGCACTTCCTGGAAAAGGAATGCATTCGCGAGAGATATACCCATCTGGTTGCAAACAAGGCGTAGTAGAACTAGATTGCGTTGCGTGAAGGAGTTAGGCTTTCCTTCAATATGAATAACCCCAAGGAGTTTTTTTGCTTGAACAATTGGCAGAACAATAATAGAACGGCCCTGAGGATGGCGAGAGATATAAACTTCGGACAGATTAGAGAATCTGTCGTCCTCAAGAACATTATGCACCAAAACCGGTTCTCTTGTGCGAAGAGTATAATTGCTGATCTGCTGGGCCATTATGTCCTCGACATCTGAAAATGGTTTGCCATTTTCATATGCAATAGGTTCGCTTTCGGTATCCCCAGAGGCAGAAACGCACCAGCCTTGTGATTCAAATTCCGTGATCACTAGTGCCAACTCAGACCCGCTGCAAGATTCTAATATTATGCGGACCATTTTTGCCAGGAGTTTATTGACTTCAAGCTCAGATGACATAACATGACTGAACTCAATGATGGTGGACAAGTCTATTATGTCTAGACCGACTCCGGTTATATCAGAAGGACCTTCCGTTGTTTTCTGGCTTTGTTCAAGCCATTGCTGATTGTGTCCTTCTTCAAGTGAATTTATGGCATGGTTCTCAGAAATATTGCCTGAAGGATTATTTTGCTGAACACCAAGGAGTAAATCGATTGTCTGGCAGCCAACATCATTTGATCTCGAGACGGTTCCTATACTCGTGAGCCATTCGTATTTCTCCGTAAGCTGTCGCACTTTCCCAGAAGCGCTAATTCTGTTCCACACTGAAATAGCTGGTTGCAACATCATCTGCGCCGCTCGCTTAGCACCGCGTCTAATGAGAAAATCGACTAGGCATACCCAGTTAGCATTCCTCAAATGTTCCTAAGTTCAAAGGTAAAGATATCTAACCTTGAAGCTCATAGGTGAGAGCTTCTTCAATAGGCCAATTGTGAATTTGAGAATGGTCTAGTGATGCCTGCCAACAGTCAGAAACGGTAGTTGCTTGACGGAATGTAGATGTACATACCTCAAATGCTATTAATGCCCCTTGGTAGTCTTCCTTCACCTCGCACATCAAAGCCTCGATCATCATCGACCATGTACCATAATTGGCATCACAAGCATTTCGCATATAATCGATTTCAGATTTATACTTTTCCACTGCGGCGATGCTGGAATCTAGGTTGGGACGCCGGGGGTCCTCGAGGTGAAGTGAAAGAATAGCTAGTGAAAGATAGAAGTAGGTTTGAGTCGCGAGCCTCGATGACCAAATTCCATGCAGCTCACCAACCATCTCAGTACCTAATTCCATGATTTTCTCATAATGACCATATGCGTACAACGGAATGAGGAGGGCGCTGCGATACATAAGTAATACGTGAGGTTTATTTGGAAACCGTTTCATAACCTCTGATTGGTAATCTTGGTCATCATGGGTTGCGTCTGACAGAATCAGATCGGCCGAGCTGGCAATGGTTTTTCCCTGCAAAGCACGGCATACTTGTCTGCTAGGTCTTAGTACGAAGAATGGTACATGAATAGATAGAATACGCACCTCACAGCGACAATAGTAATCCCTCCACGAATGTCGTGAGCCCAATCAACTATCCCTTCAGTAGCGTCATCACAGAGGCACTCTATTTCCCTTAAGTCGTAGCCTAGAACCAAACGAGTAATAACCATCGACGATATGTTGAGAAGTATGTAATAACGGTCCCCGACAAAAAAGGCGGCATCCGTCGAGGCCTCCAATAGAGGAACAATCACTGCCACCGGTTCACGGAAATGGTTGATGAATACGCTATGAATTGTAATTCCGCGCGCAATTATCGAGGGATCGTTGGTAACTCGTAAGATCGATAAAACGGCGTCGCTAAGCTGCAATCCAATGTCCATTGATTTGAAGCGGCTTAATGCAAGGGAAGCCAACTGGCTATACAGATAGACAACCTGTATCATTGAACCATGCTTAAGTGTAAATCGCATCATTTCGACGGTCAAGTGGAGAAACATCAGAGGATCAAGCCATAAACAGACTGAGATGGCTTCAGTCATCACAGATCCGACGGCTACCACAAATCTGTCTTGAGTTGGTGGTCGCATTATTAGTTCTTCAAGATCCACTGTTCGAAGGTATTTCAGCAAATCCCTGAACGAGGCATCGCTTTGTTCCCATGTAGTCTCTCGATTGATTTCGACTCCAAGTTCTTCTAAACATGCAAACAAGTCATTTAAAGCAGCTCTGATGTTCCCTTCGGCGGAGTGCACGCGACTTCGTAAGGTCCATGCTCGTGCTTTGCAAGGTGCTGTTCGTGCATTTTTAAAAATGACGTCAAGGGCTTCTAATGTTTCAGGGAAATGGCCAAGAGCTAGGTTCATTTCTGCAGTCTGAATGTAAAGTTCCCTTGTCTCATCATAATATGCATCAGGAGAATCACGTTCCCAAGCATTGTCTTGTAGAAGGAATATACAATGCTGATAATTTTTGAGCGCAGTTGCTTTAGCTCCAGAGTTGTAACAGGCCAGGCCTGCGCGGTATAAGACATCACGGTAAACTGTACGAATATGGACTCTTTCCTTTATAACGTTCGAAGATAGCGAGATATGTCGAGCTTTAGAGTGCAAAGTGGCATCATCGTCTGGCAAATATTTCATCATAGCCTGAGCTATGATGAAATGCATTTTCTCTGCGTTATGGCATTGTCTCATAGATGCCACAGCCTGTGCGTAATGGTCTGAAGAGAACCTAGGAATGGTTAGCGATATTTTGTTTTCAAATATCTAATGCCGCGGCTGAATACAAACCTGAACTCATCATCAGTATCGCCAGGAACGATGATATACGCTTGGAGCAGAAATTGAAGTCCCGTTACAACATCGGCCGGATCTTGTGCAAACTCTTTTTTGGTAGGACATGTAGCATCGTCCTTATCTTCCCCTCCAACCTCGTAGAAAAATTCGCCTGACAGTAGTTTCTGGACGAGTGAGAACGAGAACGTCGTACCCAGTAATGAGGCCCACATAACAATTGACCGGGCCTCAGATGGCATCTCTTGTAACCTTTTAACAACAAAATTGGTACCCACTCCCTCGCCATACCCAGGTGCAACGAATTCTGAAAACACTCGATCAAGATCAAACTGCCACGCTGTGTCTCTCCAAGAGTACCAGATGCAATTTTTACGGTAACATGTTTCAAGTATCATGCGGGCATAAAACGGATTGCCTTTACTCTTCTCTTGAACGACGGCGGCTAGGGGGACCATAGAACTATTTGGAGGCTGATGCATAGTCGCAGCAACAAATTGCAGGATATCGTTTTCTTTGAGAGGTTCCAGCGTCACCTTTGTTAAATTTGGTGCGTCCATCAAGAAAAGCGACTTCATAGAAGGGGAAACGATGTCATCTATGCGACCGGTGAGGATGATCACACATCGCAGCTTGTGCCTCATGATTTTGATTAGTAAGCCAGCAGACTCTTCGTCGACAAATTGGGTGTTGTCCACGCATATACAAATGACCTCATATAAGGACATAATTCTCAAGGCATCAATCACTATCTCGACGAAGTTGAAACCCTGCGAGCCTCTGGGTCCGGCACTAAAATCCTGGGGGTTTTGACCCTGGGTAAGGCTAGTGAACTCGGAGGTCTTGGGAGTGAAGTTCTCCTCAATATCCTCCTTTAGCTCTTTCAGCGGCTGAAACGCCCTTTGATTCATCGGCTGCTCATAGTCGATTTTCTCTTGGAAGAGCAATTGATAAGGAAGGCCCAAAAGTTGATGTAAGAAAGCCCAGATGGGCTGTAGACATGAGCGTATTGAATTATGGTATTCAGTTGTAACATCACGCTCAGAAAATGTTTGACGAATTAAACTAGTCAGAGCTTTAAGGAAAGGGTCATAGGGCAATTTGGACTGCCGATCGACTTTTGCAACGGCAACGTATCCAACTTTGCGAATTTCGGGTAATAGACGTTGTATCAAGTCGGATTTCCCCATTCCAGTTGGGCCGGAGATAGTAATAATCTCGCAACGGCCTCCGTGCCGATACTTGGAATGGGCAGCTTTTCGTCGTGCCAATGAGGCGCTGTCAAATGCACCGCTAGGCGACTCACGGTCAATAGAGTCCCACGACATTCGAGAATCACTTGGGCTCTTGATGCGATTTGATAAAAGCGAGTTTTTGGCACTTAAACTTCCGGATTCAGTGCTAAAAAGAGATTCATGGCCAGATGAATAAACTGGATGAGATGTGGAATTGGGTCTGACTGCCGGAACAGAGGAAGTGGGGGGCCCAAAGGAAGCAGCAGAATCACTAGAAGCATCAATATCCAAGTTTTCTCCTTTCTCGCCTGAGGCTGATGAGTTAGTGCTCTTTGCATAGAGACTATTCCTATTTGGAGTGGTTGCAGTCTGTCGTCTTTTATTAACTTTGTTCACAACGCTGACAATCCGGTTAAATTCCTCTTCTCTCCCAAACATGCCAGTTGGCAGAGTGAAGAAAGAGGAGACATCGCGCTGAGCTACTTTGAAGTCTTTGAGAGCGTCGGCGTTTCCTTCTCCCAACAGCTTTGAGATCTGCTGGAGGTCCCACTTAACCGCTGAGATGGTATTATATCTATCACTCATTTGTTTCATTGTCATTCTCTGGATGACAGCCGCACACGCATCGGGTACGTCGAGACGAATAGACGATATAGGGCTAAGTTTCTTGCTGAGAACGTTTTGTACCACTTCTACAAGGTCTTTCCCCTCGTAGGCAGGCCTCCCGGCAAGGAGTATCCACAGCAGAATACCGGTGCCATATATATCTGTCCGAGTGTCCGGTTCAGTTGGCAACCTGCCGGTCTGCTCAGGCGCAATAAATTGCAATTTATTTCTTACTCCTAGCTCTTTTGATAGAACCGCCCAGCCATCACCCAAAGCATTATCAAACGATCTAGCGCCATTGCCGGTATTCATCAACCTAACGTTTCGAGTGGCTTCGTCGAAATGAAAAGCGTCGCCACGAATTTCGCCATGGATCGTCTTCAGGCCATAATGCAGCAGTTCCAAGCACTCACAGGCGCCGATAGCAAAGTCGAAGAATGTTTGTAGGTCCGGGGGTTCAAACTCTGAAGGAGAAGCGGTGGCACAATCTATCTGAAGGTTGACTGACTGAACAGGCATTAACCTCCGCAAATAATTGGGCGATAAATATTCGTAGATCGTTACTAGCAGTAACCCGCGGTCTTCCGGTAGACGAGCAAGATGGATAATATCAACCGGCCGAACTGTATGCTTGCACTCGGGATCAGAGGTTTCGATTATAGATTTCATAATATGATATTCGCGCTCTAGTCGGACTACATGTCCGGAAACACGTGCAATGACAGGCAGATACGATCGTTCGCCCTCGTCGCGCGCGGAGGTGTTCTCGCTCCCGGCTTCACTGGGTGCCTTGCGCCAATGAGGCAGGGCGAAAGGCCGCGGTTCCAGCTCTGGAGAATTATGCGACGAAGCCGAAGCCTTGGATCTAGTTGACAAGGAAGCAGCTTTGGCCGACGTGGTGTCGGAATCGGTCGTATATTTTATTCCAGTAAAGTGCCAGTGGTCGTAGGAGGAATGGATGGGTGCGAAGTTTCGATCCCACGAGTAGCCCGGTAGTAGCGACAGGCGATCGAACAGCCGTTCCGGGGAGATTTGGAGATCATCCCCGAGAAAACGGCCTTCGTCCATCATTTAAGGTGGATAGTGATTGTCGCGATGTGGGAAGGGGTTGAAGTGCAACGAAGCGGCAACACCTGCGGGAGAAGGACCATATCTAGGTGCGCGATCAGTGCTCTAGAGACCCGACACACCCACCAAAACGTCGCACGAGTAGGGTTGTCGCTATATCTGAGTAGCTAAGTCAAAGAAGGACCGAGACCGTGTACCTGAGCAGATGTTCGAGCTTTCAGGGTGAATTTTGAACGAACTTGGTCATCCTTGGTGGCCTTTTCTTGGTAGTTTCCCATTCTAGGCCTGTTCAAGCGCTCTCAGCCAGTGACGTACTCCGCTAGTGGCTAACACGGAGCCTATCTTAAACCCTACTCCCTCCAGCACCAAATGAGATCCGAGGCTTTCGGAGGCGACGATGGATGTTAAACTAGGTGTGGCTAGGACTTTCAAACGCCTGTAGTGACGGCGATTTCGACCAAGATGGCCTTGTGGCGAGTTTATATTGTTGACCCAACGGCGTCGGTCATGTTGGCTGTTCAGGTAGAGTTGGTACAGGCGGGGGGGCCACGTCCAAGCTGAATCGCGACAAGCCTGGTCTCGCGATTGCGCTTTTCCTGCTCACCGTCTGTGTGTATATCTGTCCGTCATATATAAGCGATGAGTAGAAGTAGAACTCAGTCTGAAAAGGTAAGAGTTAGATCGGATCGATCGAGTACGATTTCCAGGGGAATTACCCAGGAACTACTCCTATCTAGGTGCCTATTCTGTCGTAGCCCATCCATGCCGGACTTTATTCTAGAACGTGAGTACAGGGTCCCGGTACCTGTTCCTGCATCGATGGCGAACTTCTTCTCGGTGACAATGATCCTGTCGATGCCGAGAGGTCAAGAGGTCAAAGATGTTGATGTTTGCGTTGACGTCCAGAGGAACTTGGCCCAAAGAGGAAGTCTGAACGTCAACGGTCTTTTGCGCAGAAAAGACGCTCTGTCTGCTCTCAGGATTTCCCTTGCTGGCCGCGCTGTTGAGCAGGACTACTGAACGGGATACTACAAGCTCATTTACTTCTAGCATTCTTTCTCAACTCCAGATCCTCGATATTGATCAACTAGCTGGAGTGTGTTGATTGACTATACTATCTATTCGTTCCAGTCCGCTCTACATAGTATACTCAAACGAAGAAGCTGACAATACCAACAGGTATGCCAGACCGATAGCCGACCGGCTATTCAACGTAGGTTAAACAGATGACGCACGGTTAAAGAAGCAATTATAGACGGTAACTCAGTGGGCTGCTTGGCTCTGATATTGGCACCATGGCTGGCTGGCAAGGCTGCAGGCGAGTGAGTCTAAATTAGCAAAGCTGCTGACCACAGATATGCTAATTCGCGCAGGGTGAGCAAAGACCACTGGTCCAGCTGAACTGGAAGGGTAGATGGGATGTCAGGGTTACTGATGGCTGTCCCGGATATCTACTTTCGACTATTCCGTATTCACGGGAGCACAAACCGCGAATGATGGGAAGAAATGCCAGTCCAACAGGGCGTAGGTAATCTTCCACTAGCCGTCGGGCGGATGATGTTGGACCCAACCAACAACCCATATCTCACTATAATTGCCCAGAGAAAGCGCCACATCCGATTTGTATAACTAATGATCTCACCGTTCAACGGAGGAGTAGCTAGCCGTGTTTTTTTTAGAAAGTATTCCGTTAGGAGTACATCACGGCAATATGGCTTCTCAGTTCAACGTTACGTTGATGACCATCTTACACGACATACACGGGAGGAGCCCTCGCATTTTCTTGATAGATTGGTTTCTTTGCCTTCCCGCCTCCACCATGGTCATTTCATATCCTCCCATCAGAAATTTAGACTAGGGAGCACGCCTCCGGAGGGCCTCGTGCACACACGAAGCATATTCACTCCTGTCAGCCCGTAGCGTCGGGTAAGGCGCTAAAAACGTGTTCGACGGACTGCTCTCGGGATGGTTTCCCATTTGTCATAGATTCACACTCACTGACGCGACCTGGAGGCCGATGCAACGTAGGAAGGAATTGGCGGAAAGATAGCAATTAGTACATCATATCTTGGTGAGTATATATGACCGTTCTGAGTGGCCAAAATCCGGTGGTGCAGAATGGTGCAGACTATTGAGGAGATCGACGGCCTCGTTTAGAACAAACACATGGGATGAATGGAGAGAGAATCGACTGGATTTTCAGTTAACAGGACCGGAAGGCTGGGTTAGGCGACGAGTTGAAGAGGATGCCTGAACTGGTAGTGCGGGACGCTGGAAATAGTAACACTCTATCCCCATCGCATCTACGGAGTAGAGTACGGAGTACTGGTAGTAGTCTGGTAGCTCTGCTCTCTTACGACAGCGAGAAAGACCCTATACAGTGCTTTCAGGTGCTTCGTGCAGGCATCATCCTTCACCACCCCTCGTATATACGGAGCACTGTATAAGTATGCTGAGTGACGGCTCTTTTTAAGCCTTGGCTTCACCGCTTGATGGGTGAAGGGAGGCTGCTGACCCAGAGAGAGGAACCATGGTCCACGGCGCTGCAGGAATCGACGGCACAGTAAAGCGAACAAGGGACATGCACATATTGGCTTTTGGCACTCCGGATCAGTTTCGGGACACCCTTATTCCGTATTAGTGGAATCCAATGCTGTGATGTCACACTGCGCCGATCGCAGCTTTATCCGAACTAGTTCTACACATCTGGCTCAACCTCTCCTGAAGTTCCCATTTGTCGTTTTAACCGGGTGCTCAAGAGCCTAGCGCTGCGCTGTCTGGACAAAGACACCAGGTGCATCGTCGTCCACATCATTTGGCCCTTAACAGCGATGGTGGACCCGGCCCCATCGCCGTCTTCCCCTTGCGGTGGGCCGAGTAGAATTGGAGGAGGGAAAGGGGACACAGATTCTCGACGACCAAGCAAGCAAGTCCCGAGACAAGACAGGGAAACAAGAGGAGTGGAGTAATCCGAGGACGCTCTGCTCGTCTCTGGGCCAGGAGCATGTACCGTACGCCGCACCTCCGTATATGTACAGTGCCGCGGGAGTGTATGCGGTCGATGTGAGTCCTGCACCACCAGCAGATGGGGCAAAGCGTCACACAGGTCGAGGGACGGGGAGGCCAGTTACGTAGATGGTACGACGCAGCGTGTGATTGCCAGGCCGAGTGACGACGGAGAAACAGCCACAACTAGCGCTGCCAGCTCTCGTCCCAGCGCGAGTCGGTGTGTGTGTCGGTACTCCGCGGATGGTCAAGCAGCTCGAGACTATTGAACCACGGAAGATCAAGCAGATTGGTAGGACGAGGGGTGTGAGAGAGACCGCCGCCACGACTGGTTGAAGGGCGACCCAACCACCCTCCCCTCCCTTCCCCCCTTTTCTTAATATTCGCTTTTATTTTGCCTTTCCCAGCTGTGTCGTCGTGTCCCTGTCTGCAAGGCGAACTCTGTGAGAAGAGCGTCAGGACGAGCGTGCTGGTCTATAGGCAAGGATCGGTCCTCTCAGGCTTCCTCCTCCTCCTCCTCCTCGTCGCCGTCGCCGTGCTGCCTCTCCACCCAACAGCCACCCCATAGCGGGAGGCTAACGGGACTAAGTAGGGGTCGGCTGCAGGCTTGCAGTTGGGGCCACCCTCACTGCCGGAACGGGCTCTGCAACGGCATTCGAGCGAGCATCCGGGTGGGAAGAGGCTTTTGGCGCCTGTTCTCATGCGTTATCCCCTTTCAGCCAAAACAAAAGGTAGTTAATGAGGGCGACTAGTGTCGGCCGTACTCTCTCGCTGCCTGGCGCCGCCTGGTTACAGTACTCTCGTGTGCGCCGCCGTGTGGACCGGGGTGAAGCGTCGCCCGTCCGGGGGCAGCGCGCGATGACGTAGAGTGCGCAGGGCCAGGAAGACCCGCCAAGGCCCGCAGCCAGCGCGAAGACGCAGACGAAGGTCGAGAAAGGGACAATCAGAGCGCGCGAGAGAGCGAGAGACGCAGAGACAGGCTGTTGTGTAGTGCGTAGTGCGTAGGGAGCAAAAAGGCGGACTCCACCAACCACCAACTTCACTCCCTCTCTCCTCTCTCCCACCGTCAACACACATACAGCACCGCCATATTGCCAGCGGCAAGCAAACAGAGCAGAGCATGCATGGCGCCCTCTGGCTGTCGCTCGTAGTCCACTCGTTCTGCTAAGCTGCTTCTCTCCCTCGCAGCCGCCGTCGCCAGCGGATCTCTCCCGACGGCCCTCCCCATCCCCGGCTTCAGCACCGTCCGCGAGAAAGGTCGACAGTCGAATCCTGCTCTCTTGTCTCGCTTGCCAGGTGCGGCGCAGGCGTATCAGCATGCAGACTCCGACTTCTTCCTCGTCCGTCGACGCTCTCGCTTCGTCGACGACCTCGCTGGACCAGCAGAGCAGCCAGACCACCACCACCAGCACCACCACCACCGAGTGTCCTCCGTCTGCCCTGGACCATGGCTTGACGCAGTCGACACCGCGTCGTGACACCAGCATCACTCCAAGGCCGTTCTCGCGTCCTTCTGAGTTTGCTGCTTCCGAAACCATCGACAGCCGTGATGAAAGCAGCGGCGCCGCTGCGCCTATGTCTGACCAGGAGCAGCCTGCCGCGCTGGCTGACGGCATGTCTGGCCCCTCCGTCCACCCTGACAGCAACAGTGTGATGCTGGAGGAGCTGCGGAAACGCATGGGTGAGACCCTCATGAACCAGCAGCGTCGGCAGAGGCTGGCGGCCCAGAATTACCAGGCCTCAGCTCAGGCGTCTGTCTCTGTCTCCGACTCAGGCGTCACGGATTCGGACACCAACATGACTCCAAACACGTCCGACGAGAAGGTGCCCCATTCTGCGCAGGCCTCGTCGGGTCCGAGAGCAAGGCCGCCAGCTCTCTCGCAGCGTGCTCTGGTCACCCCCTTATCCCTCGACATCCAGTCCGCAGGCGACCAGGATGTAGGCTTTTCTCATCGAGACACGACTTCGGACGCGAATGCTGCTACGGATGCTGCCCATAGCGAATCACAATCCCATCAGAGGCCTCAGTCACCCCAACCACATTCCCCACGAGGGTCTAAATCGAGGAAACGCGTTTCCAGGCATCCTTACACGGCTGACATGCTGAAAAGAATGAACGACATGCCAGCAGGATCCTTCGGTGCTGCTGCTGCTGACTTCTTGCCTCTAGGTGCTGAGCCGATCCTGGACAATCCAAGTTACCCTACGCCCAATCTATACGACTTATGTCTCTTGTTAAGCGCCGATCCAGGTCTAGATAGATGGTGGGCGAACGTAGTTCCCATTCTCAAGACTCACTATCGCGCCGAGAGGCTTACTCTTGCCGTGCCCGGTGATGCAACTGATCTTGAGAACGCGCCCTGGCTACAGAAGGCGACGTATAGCATATACGGGAACGATTACCAGCTTCCCACGTCACCACCGCCGGTCAGCAAAGGCGAAAGCGAAAAGCCTTCCAAAGGCCGCTTCAACGACGACCCAAAGGAGGATGGAAATACCCTCAAATATACGAAATCCGTCACCGGTAACCGTCGTCCAAAACTCATGGGCCGTCACTCTTTTGCTGGACATACATCCAACTTTGCCGAGAGGTGGAGCGCCACCGAAGAGACGCCTGGGACACCAACCCCTCTCAAGGCTCGACATTCGCGACGAAAAAGCTCAAGTGGAGAATTTAAGAAGCCGCGCAAGCACCTGCGAGAAGATGATGTCATGCCTGATGCGTGTGAACAGGCGATTTCGCCGAGTGGCATTCTTCCCCGGAACCGACCTCGTCGGCTTAGCTGTGGGGAGCTCCCGGAAGCTGAGTTGCCGGAGTCCGCCTCACGCCCGTCAAGCCCAAGCGCTGTCGTGTTCCCTACGCCTCGAGCCTTGGAAGTCGAACCTGAGCCGTTGATAAAGCGGACCGGTGTGGTTAAACTGTTTGGACGCACCAAGCCGATCGCTCTCACGAGAGAGTACCCCAGGAACTCGCCACGAGAAGTATCGTCCGATGCTACCACCTCCAAACACAAAGATGTCGTCCAGCCTACCCCACGCTCAGAGACACCAGGGGCAGCGTTGAAGGCATCCATGTCTTTCCATCGCTCCACTCCACTCACTCCTAGCCTAGCCTCTACCCAAGAGCATAGGGGTATCCCGAAATCTATAGGCCCGGATCATCAATACCCAATTCTCTTTGATCCTTCTCCGCCAGCTCAGAAATACGAAGATTACGAGCAAACTCCTCCTTCTCCTTGGTCCCAATCCCCCGCCCCGTCACCAGCTCCCCTCTCAAAGCCTGATGTCAATCCGTTCTTCGCGAAATCTTACAGCGAAGTAGACGAACATGCGTTTGCATATAGTCCCCCGAGACACGATTATTCCGAACCTTCATTCGTTGAAGCCATAGGCGTTGACCGTGCTAGGACCATCATCCATATACCACTCATTCGTTCTGCTTCTTCGCGTCAAGGCAGGTCTGACACACTGCAATTCCCTGTTGCTGTCATCTCTATGTCAACATCAATCATTCCATACCCGAGCAATCTGCGAAGCTCACTTGCACTCCTGCTTCCCCATCTCACCACCTCCTTCTGCCTAGCGCAGCAATACAGCCAGTTGGAGAAACAGAATGCTAGTTCTTGTCTCGACAGAGCCGGTCACCTCTTGGGTCTCGGCGGCACATTCTCGGATGCTAATAGTGAGCTCGAGCTTATCCATGGTCTAACAAGCCATGTCAGCTATACAAGTCCGCTGAGTCAAGTTGGAAGCGATTCTGCCGCTGAAGGGTATTTCGGTGCCAAAGGCCCCACAACCAACGAGGCCATTGCAGCATCAGGAATGACCGCTGTGAACAACAGTGCTCAAGGAACCCCCAATGAAGGTTTAACCATTCACATGTCCCCATCACAACGGAAATCAGCATTCGATGAGTTGGCTTCTAGAGACCCGGGCCTGGTGCATACAAGTTCAATAACAGAAACGCCTCCGAGAACCAGTCAAAATACCCCACAGATGCTTTCTGATTATTCACGGCACTCCTCCACCGGCTCTTTTACGGCCCCATGGCATCGTGAGAAGTCCTCACGGCCATTCCCGGATACTGTCGCCCAATTGATGCTTAACTCCATACCATTACATCTATTTCTTGCAAAACCACTTACAGGCGAAGTTATCTGGACCAATGCGAAGTTTGATGCCTATCGTCGCAGTCAGCCTTTGGAACCGCGGGTTCGTGATCCATGGCAAAACGTTCATGTAAGCGACCACAAATTAGTATTGAACCAGTGGACTCGAGCTCTACGTACGGGATCACAGTTCACTGAGCGTGTTCGCGTCAGACGCTTCAATGACGAATCTGAATACCGCTGGTTCATTTTCAGAGCCAACCCATTAATATCAGCAACTGGTGAGCTGTTATATTGGATCGGCTCATTCTTGGATGTCCATGAACAACATATTGCCGAGCGCAAGGCGGCCCAGGAGCGTGAAATGTTTGCAACCAACGTCAAATTCCGAGCACTTGCAAACTCTATTCCTCAAATTGTCTTCGAAGCTGCGGAAACTAGAGGTTTAATTTCCGTAAATGAACAGTGGGTGTTATATACGGGTCAATCTCTCGATGAGGCTATGACCCTAGGATTTGCAAAATATATTCATCGCGATGATTTGGAGAAATGCGGTATTCTGTCGCCTCCTCAGGTTCTTCCAGAATCAAATGATATCCCAGACTTTGCCCATATCATTGCGAACGGGAAGCTTTCCGAAGCCTTCAAGCAGGCTGAAAGGCATTATAAGAAAGCATCGTCCAGCTCCCCACCATCCTCGACTAGTCCCCCAGAGCAATCTGATGGCCCGTTCAGGGTATTTAGCAACGGTGTCACATCCGCGTTACAAGAGCTTGTTAAACGTGACATTGTCACTATTCAGCGTGACGAGAATGGTCGAGATTCATATACGACTGAGATCAGACTCAGGTCCCGCAAAGGCGATTTCCGATGGCATCTTGTACGTCTCGTCAAAGTTGAGACACCTAATTTCGGTAGCGGAGAAGCGTCATGGTATGGTACGTGTACGGACATCAATGACCGAAAATTGCTAGAACGTGAGCTCAGTACTGCACTGCATCAACTCAACAGGGAAATGGAATCCAAGACGAGGTTCTTTAGCAACATGTCTCACGAGATTCGGACGCCGCTAAATGGAATTCTGGGCACTATCCCTTATATCTTTGACACAACGCTTGATGGCGATCAACGACGAATGTTGGATACAATTCAAAATAGCTCGACGAATCTGCGCGAACTAGTGGATAATATCCTTGACGTTTCAAGGGTTGAAGCAGGAAAGATGAACATTGTTAAGAAGTGGTTCCATCTTCGGTCTTTGCTAGAAGATGTCATCGATACCATCAGCTCTAGGGCGATCGACAAGGGACTTGAGCTGAATTATATAGTCGAGAACGATGTTCCCGACACGGTTTATGGAGATCGATTCCGCATTCGACAAGTACTTATCAATTTAATGGGTAATGCGGTCAAATTTACGTCCCAAGGGGAGATTTGCACACGCTGCTCAATTTATGCGAATCCCGACAAGATTGAGTTAAAACCATCCGAAATACTTCTCAGCTTTGAAGTTATTGATACCGGTAAAGGATTTAGCCCGGCGGACGCGGAACGATTAATGCAAAGATTCAGTCAGATAGAATCCAATGGTTCTCAACATGCAGGCAGTGGTCTAGGACTTTTCTTGTCAAAGCAACTGGTGGAACTGCATGGAGGTGAATTGACTCCCTCAAGCAGAGTAGGACGAGGAGCCAAGTTTTCCTTTTATATTATAGCCGGAGGGCCATCTCCCCAGCATCCTCCTAGTCCTGAGTATTCATGTTCATCCCAAATAATGGAAATTTTTAATTCAGGAAGGATACCAGCATCCATCTTGGAAGAGATTGTGGCTGAAGAAAGAGCGCTGGCTAATCCGAATTCTGAATATTATACTTCACCTTCCGCGCCTTCAGCAATGCTTTCGGCTTCAAAAACCCCCATAGCTCTCGATGAAGACTTGACTTACAATAGCGTTTTAATCTGTCCGTTTGACTATGCTCGTGACGCCATCAAACAACACATTGAAAAGGTCGTTCCTAATGGAGTGGAGGCAAACATCACGGCCGTTTTTGACTTGGATGATTGGAAAGAACTACGAGCGATAGACGACTCACCTCTTTCACACTTGGTTCTCGGCTTACCGGACCCGAGCGACGTGATGGATGTATTGAGTTATGTCATCGAAATGCATAAAGTGAAACCAGTTCTTTCGACTATAGTGGTGGTTGCAGACATATACCTCAAACGCATGGTCACAGCAAAATACAAGGCCTTGATGGCGGCAGGTATTAGTGTCTTTGTTGTCCTAAAGCCCGTTAAACCAAGCTCCTTCTCGTTCATATTTGACCCGAGAAGCGAGCGCGATCTAAGCAAGGACCGGAACCAAGATCTGGCGCGGGAAGTCAACAATACTTTCAAGAACATGTCCAAAATTGTCAAGGAGGTCATTGGCAATAAAGGATACATAGTCTTGCTTGTCGAAGATGACGAGACGAATCGCAACGTATGTTTCCGCTTGCCTTCACAGATGGTTCTATTGCGCTAATACGTTACGCATAGGTCATGTTAAAATACCTAGATAAGGTCAAACTTATCTCAGAAACAGCTGCAAACGGCCAAGAGTGTTGTGACATGGTCTTCTCTAAGGGACCGGGCTACTACTCGCTCATCCTCGTATGTCAAGTTACTGTTTCTCCCTCCACGTAGCTGGTACATTTTGCTAATGCTACTAAACTATAATACAGTGCGATATCCAGATGCCTATCAAAGATGGATATGAAACCTGCAGAGAGATCAGAAAGTGGGAAGCTCATAATAACTACCCGGAGGTCCCAATCCTGGCACTCTCCGCCAATGCGATGTTAGACCAAATCGACGATGCAAAGGGTATCGGTTTCAATGATTATGTCACTAAACCAATCAAGCACAACGAGCTCGGCAAGATGATGATGGAGTTGCTTGTCCCTATTCCCCCTTCTCAAGACGACCAATCGTAATTTCACCTTCTATAACAGTCTCTTTCTTCCTCTCCCCCTCTATGTCACCACTCCGTTGGCACCAACTCAATGTATTTTTGCTCGTTCGGAACGGGGAGAATCCCGGTTTTTCTGAAACTTTCTAATGGCTGTCCTTCCCATGCGTGATACCTCATGTGTACTGGCATTTAGCCACCTATCACTATATATTGGGCTTTTCGTTCCTCTATACACAGCTTTGACTTTTGTTATTACTGCTTCTGCTGCATTTTGCGTCCTATATCGCGTCCTCTCTGGCCTCACACCTGTTTTGGCTTTATATGCGGTGCATGGGCTCAATGGAAAGGACTCGCGGCTGGTGTCTAGCCATGTTTTTACCTATATATTATATTTTATTTCCTTCTGTCCCTGTACTCGAGCATGGCGTCGAGTCTGAATCAAAAGGTATTAGAAGAAGAGAAGAAACACCGGGATTAAATTCCGGTATACATGTCAATACTTTGCACTTTGTATCTTGCTTGTACTTGTAGATCTGTATGTTGATAGAAAACTAGGTATGTGCTTGCAGCAACCTTGAAGTTTTATACAACCTTCATTATACTCGAAGGACTGCTGGTAGAGCAAGGTCGTGCGAAAAGACAGGGACCGCCGGATGGAATTGAAATCTGCAGTCCGGCGAGCGATGCATAAGGGAGTTCCTCTCACTCTTCTTTTTTATCTTGCACTTTTCCAACTATTAGCCGCGATTTTGTAGGGCGATACGCTGCCCGTTGGGCAGAAGCGGCCTGCAGCTCGCGGGCTATACCAGCCAATTATATATAGCAGGCATGCTTGCAGTACGTTCGAAGTCCTATATAAAAAAAACTAGTTAAACGTCTGAGCAGTATACGACTACCGTGCAACGAGACAAGTGCTTATGCATTTTTCCCGTCCTGCACCCGTGCAATGCGGCTTTGAGAAATTACAAGCTCTCTCTTCCCCCCAAAAACACCCATATCGGAGTAAGTTAACCACGGATACAGGGCAAAAAATAAAATATAAAAGAAATAAAGCAATAAAAATACAATACAAACCGAGAAAAAAACGAAATAGAAAAGAAAAAGAAAAAGGATGGCCTGGTAAAAAAAAAAGGAAAAAGCAGAACCTCGACCGCCGGCCAGTCTGACAGCGGCAGCGGTCTCTCGCTCTCTCAGGCGCTATCTCGCCCCTCTGCTCGCCTGTTACTCCCGGGCAGCCCTCGACTACCTCTGCCTCTTTGGAACCCAACGGTGCACGCCCGACGAACGACCGATCCGCGCGCTGATGGAGGGGGTCACTGGACTCTGACAGGACGCCAGCTGGGCCCGCTGCTCGCCGAGAGATCCCAGACTGGCCCCCTAACCTTCTCACCGGCTTTCTCTCTGTCTTCCACACCCCCCCTAAAAGCCCTAGCGCCTGGCTCTGGCGAATCCGCGAGCAGCTGGGCATGGGCTCCGCGGGGAGGCGAGGCGGGGTTAGGCCAGCAAGAGCAGCGAATCGGCGGACTGCGCAGGGGGGAGCGGGCTGATGGGATGGGCTTAGGACGGCCGGACGGGGGGACGGCGCGCGGAGGGCGAAGGGGGAACCGGAATCGAGAGAAGCGCCGGCCTTCGTCATCGGAGGAACGCACAGGGAGAAGGGCTATCCCTCTTCGGGCAGAGCAGGGAGGCCCCTAGGGGTATAAAAGGGAGCTCCTTTTCCTCCTCTGCTCGTCCTTCTCCTTCGTCCCTATTTTCTTGCCTCCAAACTCCTGCCAGCCATTGACCGGGACTCTGACCTCTAACCCACCACCCCCTTTGCACACACACACACACACACATACATACTGTCCTGTCTTACTACCAGTCAATCTGTATACCTCTCTACCTGCCTCCGTACCTTCATACCATCTATATCTATCCCCTGCTGCTGCTTGATACCTGTGCCGCCCAACCATCTATACCCTTGCTGCCGCTTGCGTTATCCAGGTAAAGCAGCGTAGAGTACATTCACAATGGAGACCGCTATGCGTGCCCATAATGCTTCATTCCCAATCAACATGCCCTCCAAGGCCCCAGCCAACGCAAACTACTATCCCGTCTCCCGCATCGCCGGCTCTCCCCCAGAAGTATCGGATGTCAGCACCACCACCGGCAGTGCCAGTGGGGAGTACGACTCCTCTGCCGGATACTCGGGTATCGACGTTATCGACACTCTCCATGACCGTATGAGCAACGTCTTCGACCCATCTCGCCTCGACAAGGGCATTGCCAAACAGACTCAACTGCAAGTCTTCTCTTTTCGTTGATTTTCTTCTCTAACTCCTCCCTATCGAAACTGAGATTGTAATAAATTTGCATGTTTTCGGAGATCTCAAGTTCTAATTGCCTGCAGCTCCGGCCAGCTTAATGCCAAACAACGTGAGCTCCTCGAGCTCCAGGCTCTCATGCAGCGCCGTGTCAAGGGTGCCAGAGCGAACTTCGCCGATGGCCTTAAGGCGGCGAAGGAGACCAAAGCGGATCTGGAATGGACCCAGAAACGCGTCAGGTGCGTTCCAACCTATTCTCTTATTCTTGAATCTCTCCCTTTTCTGCGGCATTTTGCTCGTTGTCCTCTGCATAAACTCCGCCCTAGTAATGACGTCTCTTCCCGCTCCGCTCCGCCCTCCCCGCCGCCCCGCCTTCCTTGGCAGCTATGTTGCATGCTTTCAAATTTCAAACTCTCTATATCCAAAATCGCGGCTCAAAACGCTTCCCTACCCTGCGATTGTATTCGCCTTCTCACTAACTTTAAAACCTGCAGTGCTATGAAGTCAAAGGCCGAATCTGCCCTCCCAAAGGAGTATCGCGCCGCATCCAGCAAATATGCTTATCGCGGTGACTACTAAATGAACTCTGCAAAAACCCACATTTTAACGACTTATTCAAATTAACGATTTCCTTTTGGCAATCCCCCTTGGACAACGAAGGAGTTACGGTTATTCTTTTTTAATTTGTTGATAGGAGGCAAAATCTCACACTTGGATGGTATTTTGCTTTTACCCACTCTGTGGCGTCTCTCATTCCCACAAAGATCAATGAGGGGTTACTTTTTTCGTCTTTGTTAAATATACAAGCCGAGAATCTCGTGGGGTGAATCTCTGTGTGTTGCTAATTTAAATAGGATGGCGCGTTCGAATTGGACCAGTTACTTCTCCTTACATCTCAGGTTCATTCAATCTGACATCTCACATTTGCCTAGATCCCCCCCCCTCTAGAGCTAGAAAACGTGACCTGGCGACCATGACCCCGCCTTCTCGCCTCTCGAGGGTCTCTGGAGGTGTATGATATGTCCTTGGTGGAGCTTGATGCAGCAGATTTACCAATACCCATTTGAAATAATTTTTTGCTTCTACATCCCGCCCTTGCACTCGGAACTTCCGCTCCGCTCCGCCGTGTATTACAGCGGAAAGAACCGACAGTGGGCCCCTGTCGTCTCAGCCGGGTCAGGGGAACAGACAAGGGGCAAGGGAATCTGCAGGCTTGAACTCTTAACGCTATTCCACCTATCATAATCTTCGATTAGCGCGCGCCGGGCCCATGGATTCCATCTAGACTTGTAATTTATGTATGCCGTTGTATCGAATAAGCTCCTTCCGCGGTCAGCTGGGGCGCATGGAACGAATAGAATCAAACAAATTCCTGGCTATTAATAGTGTGACGAGCAGACACAGCCGTCGATTGGTCTACCGACGCTATTTCTTTAATTTGTCTTGTCTTTGATACGAATAATACGTGCTTCTCACTATGCTGGCGTATTATTTCTTTTGTATAGGGGTATACTCACGTCTTCACTAGGTGCCACCTCACACATGAATATAGGCATATTGATAGTTTATTTTCTAATGGAGGACTGGCAACAAGCCGCTACTAATGCTTAAGACTTGAGTATTATATTCATGGATCAGGTACTCGAGGTGCGTGCGGATAATTGGACTCGGGCCGCCTTGAAAAGAAATTATGTCTTCAATAACTAGCTCGGTTAAGCTTGGCTTGGTGGAGCTATTCTTCTTTGATTACAGGAACTCTAGCTTCAGCGGGTAGATTTTGGCTTGTCACGTCTTCGGAGTCTCATTCCCACTTTGCTGCCTAGAATTTTCAATCTTATACCTCCTCATTTTGAGCAGACCGGGCAGATCCTTCTACAAATCCTTTATTCCTCAATTTCATAGGGGTTGTAGAAGATGTAGTATGGTGTTGGGGATACTGTCACGATACTCTGGTCCTTAGGTGGAATATCCTCGAGAAATGAAGGGTTGAAGTAGACAGTATCGCCAAATGAGTTGCAGATTTTTCCCTTGGAAAACAGGTTCAGCAGCTCAGGGCCTATAATCGAGCCATTTGGTGCGTGATAGTTGCCTAACTCATCGATATAGTTGGTGCGTCTAGGTGTAGTAGTGGCGTGATCGTCATTCGCTGGCTCGGGGATGGGCCCTAGAAAAATTATCAGCGTGATATCAAATGTATTTCTGAGGACCTCTATACACGGGTGACTTACTCGGTCCACCGGGGGGGAAAACGGCGTTCCATTTGTCAAGAAGAGAATCTAGCTTTGGCTCTTCCTTTGCGTTTTCAATGACAGCGCTCTGATGGCACCCATCCTTTTGTTGAGGAGCATCTACAAACGTGGTGAGCATAGATCTCAACATCAGACGACTCTGTTATGCCAAGAAATGAGAAAGTGTTATCTCTCACCTTTTTCATTCTTTAGAATACGAAAATTGGTTGGAGTAGCTTCAGTTGTCTTACTGATTTCCGAGGAAGCAATGTCCTCCTTACTATGTTCTTTCGCGTCATTTGGCGCTACCGCAAACAGGGCTTTCTCACCCTTTCGTTTCATTATAGTAGGCCGAGATTTACTCGTCCGCGGGTTCTGTGAACGACGGTTGGTTGTATCCCGAGGACCTTGTAGATTCAGAGAAGTAAATTTCTCTTCGCTGGCTTTATCTTCCCCCTTCTTCTCCTTTTTCCTTTTCCAGTGAGAAGCTTTACGTCTGGTCTCTTTCCTAGACACGGCATTAACAAGATCCGATGGCGTTCCTGTAATTGGAGTGTGACGCGTAGTGTCGATATCTGCTCCCAAGGTAGGGGTATCAGAGGCGGTAGCCAACGCATTTAATGTCTCAGAGCGTTCAGAATGAGGCGCTAAAGCCGCGGAAGATGCCAGATCGGCTGAGGAGCTATCTTTATTTAGCTGCTTGACCCTAAAAGCAATTTCTCCATGATCTATTGGCTGTTTGGGAGAGTCAGGGGTTCCCGTGGAAAGGCAGGGGTCTTCAGTGGCGGCGGTAACCTCAGCGGCCGCTTCGACCTCGCCTTTATCAGCCATGCTGTATGAAGGCCTGTCGCTATGGCCCACGCTGTTGTCTCCCCGAAAAACTGTCAGCCGGGAGGTAAAAAGCAAATGGTCAATAGGGGCTTGTCACTTGCATGGTATAAGTAAGGTAGCTCGGGGCGGGCAGTCTGTACCCCGTAGCATAGACAAAAGAGCTAGGTCCGGGTACTCTAAAAACAGCAGATGCTGATTTTCTAGAGAAGCCTTACACTTATAGGGATTCCAATCTCTGCCCCTTTGGACGCTGAAGAGCTGGAGGACATTTACTATCACGTGAGGTTGTAGGTTGGAATTTTCTGGTATTGTAAACACACACAAAGGAGTGAGGTCGCCGCAGTGATGGGATATCAGAAGTTTATTTCATTCAATCATTAATGACACATTGGATAGGCCACTGGCTACCTCCGTGTTCACATGGCTTTGTGCAAAATTCAAGCTCAATACTTGAACATCCAATATGATATTTAGGCCTGAAGCAGAAAGGAAACATTCATATATGAACCCTCGATGGTCCAATAATTCATTCATCCATCGCCCGGGCAATGACGGATGCAAACCGACCAGCTCTATCGGAGTCTTGCTTGGCGGTGCCCACACCTAATAATACCTTCTTCACGCCGACCCCAATATTTTCGCTTTGTGTCAACTCCTTAATCCGTGTTAACGCAGACCTAATCTCGTCGGGAGAGAAGGTTTGCTCTTGTTGCAGAATATATTCAAGTTCCCCGTAAGTATTGATGTTGGGGACAGAGATATCGGAATTGAAGGATGTAAAGACGTCCAACTGTTTGAGAATTGACCGTTCTGTGGTTGTTGCGAGAACTAGCAAACGGCGCCCTTTGGGGGGTTGCTTCCTTAAGAGAACCATCACTGCTTGGAGAACCGAGTTGCTAAATCTGGGCCCGATAGGAACCCAGTCAATAATACGCTCAATGTTGTCCATCACAACCACGCTAGTCGGACTCTTATAGGCATCTGTGAAGATTTTGTTCATATGCTGGACTTTGGCCATTTCATTGTAGCCCACCATATCTTCAGGACTAATAAGCTTGACAAAAGGGAATCCGGAGTCGATTGCGATTTTGGCCGCCAAGGCTGTCTTTCCGCTGCCAGGGGGGCCATGCAGTAGAACCGAGAAGAGAGAGGTCGTCGATTCTGGATCACGAACCTGCTTGACGAATAGGTTACCCTCCTCTAAGATCTCGCCCACTGCCCTGGAGAAATGGTGGATTCCTCCATGAGTGCAAGTCTCCAATTCTTCCTCAGAAACACCAAAAGCTGGTTTCACTTCCTCTAGGGCGTTCTGGAAGTCGAAACGGTTGACCTTCATGTTCACAATATCGTCGCTTATACCCGCCATTGTGCCAACTTTAACATGTCGGTTGAAAGCGAAGGATGATGCTGATTTCACAAGACCACTGATTTCCGCGCCGGAAAAGTTCTTCGTAAGGGCTGCTAGCTCTTTGAGATTAACGTCTGTATCCATTACATTGTTTTCTCGCATTTTCTGGGTATGAATTTTGAGAATTTGCGCCCTGCCGTGCTCATCGGGAAGGGATATTTCCATGTGCACCTCCAGTCGGCCTGGACGCAGCAGAGCATCGTCGATCATGTCCATTCGATTTGTCATGCCTATCAGCAAGATATTGTTCAGCTGATCGACACCATCCAGCTTTGAAAGAAGCTGATTGACTACACTATCACCGACACCAGTGCCACCACCGGCGCCACTGCCTCTCTGTTTACAGACGGCATCCAACTCGTCGAAAATGATGATATGTAGCCCACTCTCATCTCCTTTCTCTCTATATTCTTTCTCTGCATCTGCAAACAGTTTTCGAATATTCTCCTCGGATTGACCTACAAACTTGTTGAGAACCTCCGGTCCATTGATAACTTTGGGTTCCCGAGCATTTAACATCTTCCCGATTTGCCTGGCGATTAAGGTTTTCCCTGTGCCAGGGGGTCCGTAGAGGAGAATGCCCTTGACATGCTGGATTCCTAGTTTCTCAACAAGACCGGGTGGGAAAATACGAGATGCAAATGCTCTTCGAAAAATGGTGCTAAATTCGGTATCCAATCCACCAATGCCCATATTCTCGAATTTGAAGTCCGGTTGAATGATGGAATTAGCAGCTGGTCGACGATTCGACGCTTTAACATTAATACCCGTTTTGGCATCCTTGAAGAAGTTGATTAGAGTATATCTGGTGAGAATACCTCTGGATCGTGGGTCCGATGAGGTAGGTAAGGAGGAAGAAGCTTTTTCGTTTGTCAAGTCTCCAAGTTGGACCGTTTTGACTGTAAGTAATAGAGGGATACTCTTGTCATCCATAAGAATTTTCTGGCCAGGAGCCAGGATCTGATCTTCAAAATTCTATAGGCACTTTATTAGTATGAAGGGACGGTTGCAGGTAGGACGTAGGTGATCAAGCCCACCTTTATAAATGTCTGGGCGAGCTGGTCCTGATCGTAGGGTATTTCTGTTCTCTTCTTTCCCGCAAAGCTGACCTCGATGTCCAGAGACGCGAGATAGGCTGGGTTTCCCTCACTAAAAGCATCATAAGTTTGAACCTGAACCATATCTGTCAGGGCAACTTGTGCCCAGGTCCTCTGTGGATCAGACATGCTGATATGACCTTGGGGAAACCCCTCCATTGGTCTAGCGGAGAAAACGTATAGACCGTTGACCATGATCAAGACATCACCGCCGTCTCGCGATCGAGGAATATCTCGGGGTGACACCGCAACCCTATTGACAAGAAAAAGAGCGTTAGCAGGCTTATCTTACTGGCAAGAGAGCTTTCACAGGTGACTTACAGGTTTCCATATGTATATGAATTATCCGGACTTTTGGCAGGCCGGAGAGACCACGTCTGCCCCTCGCCACCTCTACCTCCGGTAGGTCTACCAGGCATTGGTCGTTCGGCCGGGCGGCCCATAGGAGAACCTCCATGACTGCTATTTTTCCCGTTGTTATAATCAGTCATAACGGTATCGGAGTCATGCAAGAGGGGCTGAGATGGAGAATCGTACCCTCCGCCTGGTGCGCCCATTCGAGAGTAATCCTGTCCGTAGCCGCTATCGTAGCCTCCCGGTGGTGGTTGTTGCTGTTGTTGAGGCCGGGGAGAGCGAGAGACATCTCCACGAGCTGGACTACCAGCCGCAAGAGGGTTGGGTATTGACGGATAATTGTTACGGTTGAACATGGTCGTTAGTGATCTAGTGATAGTGGCTCGTGGTCACGCAATCGGCACCGCTGTGGTTGTCCCTTGGAATTAAATATACTCTGATATGTCAGGGGGAGAGATCTAAATAAGCAGCTAGTCTCCTAGCTCAAAATGTCCTTTCTATGTAGTTGAATGGGAGAAGTTGAAGATGTTGCGGCTCTCGTCTTTATGGGAGTAATATCTGCTTAGTCATCATACTTGTTTTATCGAGGTGTCCCATAGGGGAAAATCGGGAGTTTGGGACATTATATATCCTCTATGTATCTACTATATCGGTACGTATTCTAACTTTATATATATCTTCTAAGTTAATAACTAAAGTATAATATCTAACTAGAATATATATTGATTTCTAACTATATTTCTAATAATTTATATATACTAGATATACTTTAATAAAATAAAATATACTCTAATATAGTTAGAATACTAAGTAGATATATATAGAGTAGATAGATAGAAAATAGATAGAGAATAGGTAAAGAGTAGTATAGAGGGTAGATAAAGAGTTTTATATAAAGTAGAATATATATTTTAAATCTTCTAGCTATATTATAAGAATAATATATTCTAATTATACTATAGAAGGTATTCTCTATTTAGTTTAAATCTTAGTATACTATCTATAAGTTTAATTAGAACTATATAAATATATAGTTTAACTATTAGAAGTTTAATAATTATAAATAAGCTATTAGAATTTTATATAATTAGAAGATTAAATAGTAAGTTATACTATTTAACTAATATTTTACTAATAGAAAGAAATATCTAGATATAAAAATCTAGATTATATATAAAAATTATTATAATATAGCTAATTTCTAACTAAAGAAATAGAATAATATTACTTTAAATAATTATAGTTCTTTAATCTCTATAATTAATTATAAAGCTAATCTTTTTATAAAAATAGAGAGGTTAATACTCTAATTTAAATATATATAATTTATTTTAATTCCTTTTATATATTTTTTAGAGTTTTTATAGAAAAAAATATATATTAATAAGGTTTAAAAGTCTAGCTATTAGAATTTTAAACTAATATATTATTTAATATAATAATATAAATAATTAAATATTAATTAATTTATATTAAAGCCTTTTAATAAACTTATTAGTTAGAAATAGAGTATTAAGTTAAAATATATTATTAAAGATATTTAGATATTTAATATATAATAATTAAAGATATTCTATTAGTCTAGACTTCTAATTATTAAATATTCTAAAAAGGTAAAGCTATAGAGTTCTTTGGAAGCTTTCTTAAAGAAGTAATACTTTTTCTATATCTTTATAGTTTATTTAGTAGACTAGCTATTCAAAATCTTAGTACTTATCTTCTCTAGTAAGTATATTATAATTATTTATAGAAGTATATTCTCTAATATAGTTAGAGTAATATAGGCTAATATATATATTTAGTCTTCTACTTATAGCTTAGATAAGCTTAACTTAATAAGATTAATTAAGTATTAGTTACTCTAGCTACTCTAGTTACTCTAACTACTTTAGCTTAGCTTAGCTAGAGATCTAACTAGGTACTAGAGATACCTATCTAGTAGAAGATTATAAAGTATTACTTTAGAAGTAAGAGTAGAAGTAGAAGTAGAAGTAGAAGTATTCTAAAACTATATAAGACTATAATATATCTAGTAAATTAGTAACGGCTTTAACTAGTTACTATAATAGATATCTTGCTAATAATATAGTAGAATCTATCTACTCTCTACTATATTTAATTAGATCTTTAGAAGCTAGTATAATATTACTTCTTATAATAGTAGAAAATATCTTTATAAGTAATAGAGTTATATTACTAGCTAGATTAGAATATATAAGAGAGATATTATATTAAAGAGTAGACTATAGCTAGAAGCTCTTATAGTAGTTATAAGAATACCCTATAGTCTAACTATATAGTATAGTATTTA